>CM057161.1:370834-397501 GCA_029962745.1 Echinometra lucunter | reverse complement strand
GGTGATGATGATGATAAATCTGTAGATGGCAATAAAGATGAGATAAGGGTTGCTGCCGATGGAAATGAGCAGATAGCCTGTTCTATAAGGCTGGGCACTTTTGCTCGAATCAGGCGTGCCGTACTCTATAGACAGCGATGACGGTTACAGCAGCTGAGGGCGCTAGGAATACTTGTCATAGAGAAAGTATCTCTATGATACTTGTTCTATGGGCACATGACATTGGTGTCCCGCAATTACTGGACGTTTTTCCGCAGTGAACTTTCGCATTCCTTTAAAGTTTGATAATACATTTTTGAATGCATAAAATTTTGTTTCAGATAATGATGGGCTTTTAGTTCTGACTAAATACTTTCGATGGATGATTTATGGTTCACATGATGCAAAATTAAGGAATGAACAGGCTCCTTATTAGATCTCATTTAAAAAATAATTATATTTCCATGGGGACGGGGGCACTGGCTTTAGCAAGGATTCATTTTAGAGGGGGCGGCAATGAGCAAGCAAAGCTTGCAAACATACCGAGCACACGAAGTGCGCTCCCTAGGGGGAGGGGAAGAGGGGGGGGGGGGGGGTCCCCTTTCCCGCGCGAGGTGCGGAAGTATACAATTCTTTGTCATCATTCCTTGTCTTCTCCGGGGTCTGCTCCTTCTCTTTCTACGTTATCTCACCGTTTTCTCCTCTCTCTTCTCTTTTTTTTTTTTTTTTTTTTTTTTTTTTTTTTTTGCATGGGGGGGGGGGAATGCCCAAACGCCCCTGGCTATATAGGCGGGTGGGCGGCGGGGGGGGGGGGGTAATTGGTAGAGCATTAATATAATGTATATACGTTTCGTGGAACCATGCATACTTCTTTTGAACTCTCATCCAATCAGAAATGAAATAGGCTGAAAATTTTCGTTTCTTTATTTTGGTGATAGCCTATGACTTGTGGAAGCCAACCAGTGACTAACGAAGACAATAAGAAAAAAGCAGAAACCTTCGTACAGAGAGGAGAAAATTTTGAGGTTTTAAATGCCATCAAGTTAAAAACGACTTTTATTTTTCTTTTGTGAGATGAAGAGTAGCTGCATGGGTTTTCATTTTGTTTTAATCCTTCGAAGCCGGTCGGCGCATTGTAAGCGAGAACATGAATTCCAAGAATATACGGTACTGCATGCAATGTTATTTGCTTGGCTATTTCTGTTTTTAAGTTATCAGTTTTTCTTAATATTCGAAGGCTAGACTATCACTGATTATTTTGTTGCCTTTTGCATAAAGTTGGATAGGCTTCTCTCTTTCATTTTTTATGAGTCTATGACGTACCAATAAAGTAAAAGAAAAGAACAAATAAAACGAGCAGACAAACATAGGGTACAAACAACAAACAAACAAAGAAACAAACAAAGAAAGACCACAAGGACATGTAGGAATCAGAGCTAAATCATTACAGATGCAAGAGAGGGGCAGAGGTAAGGACATTATCTTGGAGCGTGTAAAGTAATAAAGGAGAGTCCGATTTGGTCCCGCGGGGCGGGTTCGGGGCGGAGGCAGGCGGATTCTAGCAATCTAGGCATACAGGCCGACCCTTTACTGTACTGCGATTCTGAATTCGTGGAAAATTTGCTTAATGACTGGATAAACAGCCTTATAAATTGTAAAATGCTTGTATGATGATTTATAACGGGTTTTGTTGATGGCAGAGTTCCATTATTATGGTGGCGAACTGAATATTCCTACTAAATAGAAATATTTTGTCCAAAAGTCATTTCTAGCAGGGCCCATCAAAAAGGATATTTTTTTTTTTCATTCTTTTATTCGTTCATTAATTCATAAAGGCCAAAGTAGTATGACATGATGCAAGATAATATTTTGGTGCCGTCTCGTCACATCCCTGCGGCCGTGCCGCGACTCATCCTTTAAACCCAATGACTATAATGCGCCAGCAAGGGGGGGGGGGGGGACAGTTGACTCCCATTCATTTTTTGCCCATCCCATGGGGCCCTTCAAAAAAAAAGAAAGAAAAGATAGAAAATTTAGGATCATTAAATACTTTGCACTGGAACCATGTGAGAATAAGTATATTGCTCTAAAAAAGCATTCAAAAATTCAAAATTTTCTTACTTCCGTCGCTAGGCTCCCTCGTATTAATTAGTATGCAATGTTTCTCAGTATTTAGGAATTCTTTCTTTACATGTATGGAAAATGAGCATCGTTGCTTCGGGGGGGGGGGAATTGTTTTGCCCCCCCCCCAATTTACAATACAATTTGCGGTATTGCGATCATTTTTTTCGGTCGTGTAAAAGAGCACGTTAATTCTAACACCTAAATTTTCCTTCACTGTCTCTTCATGATTTAATATGCACATGCAGATAAAAACGACGTAGGAGCAGTGTGTATCCCCTGTTTACCAGTGGTGGCAAAAAAAGGGGCAGATTTCTCCCTATCAAGAGGGGGGGGGGGGGGGGACATCTTTGCCCCTTCTCTTAACCCGTAACCACCAGAATTAAGAATTTTCTTAGTTGCAAAAAACTATTTTACAACCCAACCCCCTCAGTGGGGCTCCCTTGCAAGACAATAAAGACTCATTATGATGTAAAATGATGTATAACGAGCTTTTCTTTGCTCTGAAATACATAGGTCTCCATACAGAAGTTCCATTTCTTTCGCTCGGTCGCTACACTCCCTCGGAGATTATTATGACAACGCTTCTTATAGACTTTAACAAGCGCGGTGTAACTGGGCAGGTGCTTCTCTCTGAAAAAGAGGGGCATTTCAAATGAAATGCCTTGGGGCATGGGTTTTCCTCTGTAAAGGGATAAGGGACCCATAGCAAGGTTATTGCATAACAGTTTTCGTTAAAAAGCTCTCTATTTCAGCGCGTCCCCAAAAGTGAACAGTTTGAAAAAATTAGTGCCATCTGAGCATTTCAAATATTTTCAGGAAATTTTGATACCGGTGGATAGCCCAAAGACTCTTCTATCAAATGTCATCAAAAAATCTCCGAAAAATGCACGCTCGAGCGAGCAAAGAAACTTTTGTGAAAGGGTGCAAAATCCAGACTTGACAAGAACATGAAGAATGGGTATTTGTGCCGTTTGCTATCAGCGAAGCGTACAGCAGTGTTAATTGTGGAGGCTTACAATCCCGGGGGTCACTTCCATTGAACAGTGGACAGCATCCGCGAGAAAAAAAACACAGAAAAAGGGTATTTTTTCAGGGGTAGGCGCGGAACGCGAATAGTGTCAAAAAACGCCCAAAAATGAAAAAAAAAAAACAAACAAAAAAAAACAAACAAAAAAAGCCCCCTAAATCACGATAATCTAAAACGCGAAAAGGGTATGTAATTTGCACCGACTGCGGGACCGACTTTAAACAAGACCCGTGAACGGAAAATCCTATAACGCCTGTGTAAAACATAATGGGACAGTGAATGATCTCTAGACAGAAACGGCTCCAAACTCTCAATGGACCCCACTATCACTCATGTTGAGTGAGTAACTGTTTTAGTAGGTAAAGTTCTTACCATTAAAGCTGGCATATTTTGGTTATCAGATAAAAAGAATGCCAGCATGCAGTCATGCAGACTAAGTAACATAAACTTATTAGTCATTCAGTCAGTAAATTATCACTCAATAAGCCAATCAATCGATCAATCAATCAATCAGAGAAGCAACCAACCAATCATGCACTCATTCAATCCCATGTGAAACAAGTGACAGATCAATTGAATAGGCCTAAATGCTATCTGATTTGCACACATTTAAGTTTCATGACCCTTCCTGTTTATTTCAATGATAAAATACAATGAAATGTTTCAACAGATATCCACTCATAAATCTCCAGAAAGTCCTCAGAGTATTAAAATAGTACGCCTCCACTGTTAACACTAAGTTCGCTGAGAACAACTTGCACAAATTATACCCATTTTTGTCAAGTCTGGATTTTTGCACCCTTTCACAAAAGTTTCTTTTGCCCCCTCGAGCGTGCATTTTTTTTGGAGATTTTTTGATGGCATTTTATAGAAGAGTCTTTGGGCTATCCACCGGTATGAAAATTTCCTGAAAATATTTTGAAATGGTCAGATGGAAATAATTTTACCAACTGTTCACTTTTTTCTGGGACGCGCTGGATAGTGCTGTAAAGTCCCCCTAAATAACATTCCATAAACCAAGATTTTCAACTGGGCGCATGCAGGGTTCCCGATCCGATCGAGTTGCACTTTTATATAGAAGTGGTGTTTCTTGATACTTAACAAAGGCCCTGTCCTGTCTACCAAAGGAGCCACAAGCTGGGGAGGGCGGATAGATGCATCCCTTTACAGGGAATGTGTTGGGGCAAATCAATTTTCGCCGCCTCCTCAGTAGCTCTCACATTACAAAGATATTATCTACTCTTTTAGCGACATGACCGATGCATGAATTTCAATATTTCACAACCTTGTCATTTTCTCTCTAGCTAGCTCGCTATGCTCCCTTGCATATTTTATAGTACCGTAGTGCAATGATAATCTACAGAACAGTGTTGCGCTCTTATTTAGTACATGTACGTACGTATAGCCAGCTAGCTAGCTAGCTACGCGCGCGCGCCCTATTATGCGAAAGAAGAAAACATGGCGGGTACGTGGAGAACGGAAAAAAATAGTGGGTTCATACAAATGTGGTTTACAGTGTTCTTGGGAGTTCTACAAGTGATCCCAACATATATTGATACCGCCAAGGCACAAACAGAAGGTAATATTAATTGGTCATCTTGTATTATATTGAATTGTTCGGTTTTTAGAACGTTTTTTAGGACGAAGTTGTCGATGGCTGCAATCCGGACACTATGACAACACACGGATAGTAGGCATTGACTTGCGTGCTTGTGAGATTCAGTAACCGATCGCGATCAGACATTGATCAAAACTTTTGTTCGAATGTTACAAACTGGAAATTTCCATCTTAAATACAATGTTCATACAATTAAATGAAAATTATATATATTGTATGTTATGTCGATGTTTGGGAATTCCCAAACATTAATCCTTTTATTCCAAAACATGACGGTAGTGATCAGGAAGTTGTTGACAATTTAGCGTAAGCACAGGTAATGTTAGATCTAGATTTTGTACACGGGTTCCAATCAATGACAATGAATAGACCACGCGATAGAAACGGCATGTTTTGTTATTGCGGATATGGTGGACCTCTGTGCCGTTGCACAACTTGCACTGTAGATCTATATAGATCTATGTTGGTTCAGATGACAGATTGAGATTGAGATCGATTTTAAAACTGGTGTTCATGTAGATTCTAGATCTTGATCTAGCAATTTTTTATTGTAGGATTAGACTCCTAGATCTAGTTGCACCACAAATTATCATGCTTTAAAAATTGTATGGATGGCACTTTGAGTCATGACAATGCTTGCAAAAATCCCACTGTTGGGGACGGTGTAGTGCCATGACAGTTTCCAAGCCTAACGTTAGGTCTAGCTCAGTCGTGTCAGTGAAGGTACTTATGGTATGATCAAAGATTTTTTTTGTGTTCAAAGACTCGCGTGCACTCACTCTTGTGCATAATTGGACCGAAAATTCTGTCTCCCGTTCGTTGTTAGCCATGTGGGTAGGGTCAGCTCACCTCACTTAGAGACAGGAGCAAAGGCTCTGTTGTCAAAACTGGTCACCGACGGGGCTGATGGAGAAAAAATAAGAATAAAAATAAAATTGCTAAAAATTTTATTTTGACACTGTCACGCTGCCTCATCTACAAGAAATTATAGAACTTGAACAAGATAGAAATGAACTGGATGATAGATAGATCTGGAAACCTGACTGCAGACTTCTGCATATTTCCAGTACAGCTGGTATTAATAAGTAATAATTGACGGCTACATAATTTTTTTTTGATGGTCAGGCCTACATGTAGGCTAGAGCCTAGAACTATTACGTCAAGAATGTGTTCAGCTTACCACATTGACTATATAATCCGTTTAAAGTGATTACACAATGGTTGAAAAAAATTTGATGTATGATCAGGAATAGAATTCTAAGAACAATAACATTAAAATTTTGATGATTTTCAATCGAAATCAATGCATTTTGGCAAATTATTTGTGGCGTGGTCATGGTTGACCTCAGAATTTGAGTAAATACGGTAAGCCAGCAGTGACGTAAATGTGGGTACCAGATAACGCGCACTGTAGTAAATGCACGCTAGACTGTACAGTACGTAATATACCTAGGGAGCATTTTTGCTAGAACTGCGAGACAAAGTACCCACAATGATGTCATTGGGTCAACAGCAGTTGTAATTGGGACACCGGAGAGGTGCCAAAAAAAAGGCTGAAATCTGACCATATTTTTGGTTATTGCTTGGCAACACGACTATTTTGGAACTTTCTGCTACCGTAATAAAAATATGCTCTTTTAAGTAAAGGAATATTGCTTTAGCATTCGGTACACCCTGTAATGCTCCTTTTTAACGTAATTCAGGGTCCAAGTTCTTCTCTGTTTGAAATCTTTGAAGCCATATTCAAATCGCTTACACTGAGCAGCCTGAGCTAGCTAGCTAGCCAGCTGGAATGAAGATGACGTCAGTGCAATCAGCTTCATTCTAGTTTACATGTGGGAAAGGTATAACGATGGCAGAATGTGTAGGGGTAAAACATGCAGCTATCTTAATAACGTTCCCTTGAATGTACGGCTAGTGCATGCAGTGATTTTTCGCGTCGTCAGCATTATGTTTGTGTATTCACAACTAGACTGGTTCGTACGTGATGTTCGAAGGCGATATCAACGCAATAGCAACAGAGAGATAAACGTGTATCTCGCACAAACCTGATGTGGCGCTGCCAACTGGGATTTTTGCAAGCTTTGCATAAAGCGCCATCTATACGCCAAGTCCGGGTAACTTTAACAGTCATGACAGTGTCTTCATCAGATTCATTAATGTTTATACACCCTTTGTTGCCGATGCCAACATACATGTAGTAGCCATTCTGGTACCTACATCCTCTAGAAAAACCCAGTCCCATTTGCCGTATTCTCTCATCTCCTTGTAACTATAGGAGGAGAATATTTTAACATCATCCCATAACCTTAAATTTAAAAAAAAAAATATTGCGAGGAATATGTGAAATTTTAGCAGAAACACCACCTATCTGGGGAACTCACTGAGAAAGCAGTAGAATTCACTCTATCAAATATCTGCTGCAGTTGTAGACCTGGAGGTGTATTTTGAAATTGTTATATCTTTTATCTTATTTTAATTGTCATAGCAATCAGAAATAGGGTGTGCCATTGGCTCACGCTGTGCACTTTTGACTCTCGTGCTGGTTCATGCTTGCAGTTTTGTGCAGTTCAAACCTCACAAGTTTGCCTTCAAAATTTATCATGACAATTAAATGAGTGAAGAAAAGATAAAAGATAAAACAATTTTCAGAATACGGCCCCTGGATGTGACCCGAAACCTGTGCAGCGTCATTGGTTCACAAAATCTTCAGATCAACCATACATTTAGACATTTAGACAACACTGCAGTGTCAGTGGGCACCCGCGTAGCCAAGGGGGGGGGGGCGATGGGGGTGGTCACCACAAAAAATGCCAACAAAAAAGAAAAAAAAAGAAAAGAAAAAAAAACGTGAGCAAGAAAAAAAAAGGTTAGAGAACGTAAGAAGAGCATGAGCAGACAAGGAACAATTCAAAGAAATATTGGAGCTTCCTGCACCCTCCCCCCTGGGGAGCGCGTTTCACGCGCTCAGTAAGTGATTCGCACGCTTTGCGTGCTCACTACCGCCCCCCCAAATGGAATCCTAGCTATGTCACTGTCGATGGGCTATGCTCAATCACTGCTGGGTGTTCGGGGTATACACGGCCTGCTCACATGGCGGTATTGTCTAAAGCCTGTGAAACAATTTGATGCGGCCCTCTGAAAAAGTTAAAAGAGAATTCCCTTTTATGTTATGGAATTTTGTACCTGAATGAAATCTCACAATTTTTGCTCTCTTGTTCTGCTTGTTCGCTCACAAGTATGTAATGTTTATCTAGTATAAGGATGACGATTATCCATGATAACGTAATAAATGGAAAGAAGTTTTGAAATTGACCCATCTCCCTTATTTGTGTATGTGTTAAGACATACAGAGGGGTTAAAACCACTTCTTCCTAGAATTTGAAGTGACCACAGTGAGCCTCTCATGAGCCACTTCATTTTCAGGCAGTGAAGTGGTCTATTTCTTTTTCTTTTTCTATCTTGTCATATATTTTTGATGACGAAAATACCATAGCAAAAATTGAGATACATGTAATTTGCTTTTTTAGAATTTTGACACCCAGAAGTTAATATTTGGGTAAGAGATGTCAGGCCAGAATGCTTTTATGAGAGGTAATATAGTGGCCTGTGATGTAATTTCAGAAATATTTCTGGCTGCAAGAAAAATTAATTAAGAACCCTGGGTCTAAAGCATGGTGGATCTGAAAATTGCACAAGTTAATGTGTTTCAGGTCACTTCTGGGCTTACAGTTTCAGCAGAGATTTATAAATAGATTAATAGGCTAACACAGTATTTAGTTATTGCAATAATATTCTATTGTCTCCTCTTCTCATCTACAGCATTTGTTCAGTCAGACATCAGTGAACTCCGACAGCTAGTAGAAGAAGTTGCATTGAAGGTTAGTATCTAACTGCAGTCAACTTCCTCGGTTGATTCTTGATTTAGTGTAATAATAGGGAATTCATAAGTTCCATTCATCAAAGTTGTGAGAGGAGGATAAAAGCTGTTGAGATTCCTTTGAAGAAAGGAAGAAAGGGAAAAAACTCTTCTGAGTAAATCTCACTTTTGGAAGATGCGTATACACGAGAGATATGAACAAGAGACATTGATATTGACTGCTTCTAATGCAATCGTGATTAAATGTGTAGGAAAAAATCATGCAGCTCAAACTTGTCTTAGAAAATACATCATGTGCATGTGTATGTGGCACACATTTAACAGCTACTGTTATATTCTTATCTTTACAACACCCCTTTTCCTTTTCATTTGCTTAACCCATTCGTGACAGAGGGTCCACATTATGTGGTTTGGTCTAATAACTTTTGATGCAGAGCCTTAAAAATCATACCAAATACATGAGCAGAAAGAGCAAAAAATTCTACACTTACTGTGCCCATTTTTGTTGCATCAATATTTGTTGTTTGATGCTGAAATTTTTTTAAAGGAAAATAAGCATTAAAATTCTTAAATTGGCAATGCTATGAAAATGTTTAAATTACTGTTTTCCCTGCAAATTGGCAACTTTATGACTTCTCATCATACATTCTGTCAATTTATATTTATTTCAGATACATGATGTTTTATAAGAAAAATGTAGCAATAAAAGAAAAATGTTGGTGTTGCCAATTTGAAGAATAAAAGCTGATCAAAAAAGGCTTTAAATAATTCCTGTCACGAAGGGGTTAAAATATGATTGCCATATCATGTTTCTTATTTATGGCTCATTGATCATCTTCAAAACAAAAAATTTAGATGGTTAAATTGATAATTTTAACTAAATGTCTTTTGGAAAGAGTGTATAAAACATTTGTTTAGGCTTGCAGAATATTATTCTCTAAGTATTTATTTAAAATCGATTATTGCTCATTTATAATCATGGACTACAATACAATAGACAATGACATTATGATGGTTAAACTGATGAAATTGTTATGCTTAGTTTGTCTATGTAGGACAGGTCACTGCGAAAGAAACATGATAAAATCTGGCTCCCAAAAGATTGTTATGTCTGTGTACATACATGTATACTGAAAGACTTCTTATTGCATGCATTTCATCTCTGTCTGTACATGTACATGTATGTGTTTCTTTGATAGTTTACATTTGCTGGTAGCAAGATACAATGTGGTAGAGTAAAATTTGAACTTGGGGGAACATACAGAATATGTCCTTTAAGTTTGGAAAATTAGTCTGTATTCTCATGATTTGCTTAATTACTCTATTTAATCAGAACCCTGATACAAAAATATATCTCACCATTATTGGTCTAACTGACTTTTTTTTGGAGGTATATTACAATATATTTGGAGGTATATTACAATATATATATATTTATATGACACCTAGATAGAACCCTGTCATTTGATTGGTTGTTTGATATTCATCATTTGTCCCATTGCACTATGACGTCATCAATCGTGCAAAAGTGGCTCCATTTACCGTGCAATTTTGGATCCATACGATTTGCTCCATTTCACGCTGGCCGAGAGCCCGGCACACTACGTACGTAAAACGCTTGCGTTTGCAGTGTGTACCACGAACAGCGCGCTAGCGTATAGCGCTATTGATTTATTGCGATTTCATCTAGTTTTAGGTGTCATATAAAACAAATAATGAATGTTTTTTTCATTCGTGCAATGGACAGAATATTTCATTCGGTGAAAGATGAAATTATTGATCCATTCAACTCGGCTCGCCTCGTTGAATGGATCATTTCATCTTTCACCTCATGAAATATTCTGTCCATTGCACTCATAAACATTCATTATTTGTATAATATATATATATATATATATATATATATATATTGTAATTGCAAGCAATGTGCTCAATTATGCTGAGGTATTTTACAAAGTAACAGGAAGCATTTAACAGCAAAAAATATACTGTAATATCTACAGTGATATTAGATTTTAAAATCCATCAAACTGATTTAAATGACTTTTGCTTGGGTATAATATTTTTATGCCTCCGCCCACCGTAGGTGGTTGCCGGAGGCATTATTAATATTTAAAGGGAAAACTTCCCCAAAATAAACTTCCCCACAAGACGGATTAACTTTTTTTGCAAGAATCTACTCATTTGATGTCATCAGAATCCACAACCCTGTACTGACATACTGTAAGTAAAGTATGTAATACAATTATCCATTTTCAGTACATTACAAGCACCTTCCATCTTATCTTTGTTTGAGTTTGTAATCCTGACCAACATCTTGTTTGCTTTCCTGAAGCATCTCATGGATGCTAACAATGCCCACTCAATGAGGTACTAGTTACATAATCATTCCCCCCTGCAGTGTGGACTATTTAGTGGGGAAGAGGGGATAATTGTGTACCTTATTTGCATATAACGGGATGTTAAGAACAAGCAATACTTTTGATGTTTAGTGTACCATGTGCATTACATTATACCCTATGTATACTATGTCAGTGAAATACTTGTATTATATTCAGTGCTAAGGATTAAGACTTTGCCTTCTGACTGTACTCTTTTAATCTCCATTCATGTGAATGAATGTCTTGGTGACTTGATTTGCTCAGGATTTATGTAGTCCCTGACTTAGGGTTGGAATGTTTGTTTGGGTTTATATCTTGGTTCAGTGTTAGTACTAATCTTGTTGATTGAGAGTAAAAGTGAGAGATTTGCTTGTAAAGGAACTGAACATCAATCTGAAAAATTGTCATAGGAGTATGACATTTTAGCATCTAGAACTTTATACAGGACTTGATACTAATAGGTGCTAGGGACATATGGGGGCCCAGAATATTTAGGTCTGGATCCCTTAAATTGAACAGTTTAAAAGCAGGGCCCAATACATACATGGCCCAGAATGTTAGTCCAGACCCTTATCAAAAAAAAGTTATAGAGAGCCTGCCATAATAAATACATGTATGTCACTTAAAAAAAAATGATTTTAATTATTTCATTTCTTTTGGTGTGGGTAAGAAATTATTTCTGTTCGTGTTTAGTTTCCTTGAAATATGTTTTACAAAAGAGAATGGGATGGTGTTATTAAATCAAGTTGACTAATTGATATGGGCCCCGTTTCATAAAACTTACCATTAGTGGTACCGTACCTTTGCCATCAATGGTAACTTCCATGGAAACCTTGAATTTGTAATCGGTTGTTGAGCAATGTTACCATGTTAGTTACCATTGATGGCAGAGTTACAATTAAT
This sequence comes from Echinometra lucunter, assembly GCA_029962745.1. Classification (NCBI taxonomy): domain Eukaryota; kingdom Metazoa; phylum Echinodermata; class Echinoidea; order Camarodonta; family Echinometridae; genus Echinometra; species Echinometra lucunter. The sequence continues at coordinate 385,589 of CM057161.1, read as the reverse complement.
GGTAGGTAAGTTTTATGCAACACTGCAATGGTCTCTTGACAAATAGAAGAAGGAAAAAAAAAATCTTTTACCAGGTTTTGCTCGATAATCTTATCTTTTACCCATTTAGATGTACAGTGTTACAACCTACTTATACAAATTTCTTTTCATATACAGTGTACATGTATTTGTGTATGGTATTTATGCGCGCTATAGTACTTATGTTTTTAGCACTATTAGATATCCTATATTATTATCTCAGTGGAATATTTTTTCCGTTTGTTGATATGTAGACAGATTTCAGAAGTTGAGCATCTTATCTGGGATAGAAATCACATGCAACATGATACACTCTCTGCTCTTACAGCTTCTGTGTTTAATTGAACAAGGAAAAACAATTTGATGCGCTTGGGATACATGTACATTTCAAATCTGTCTAGCACGTGACTTGTTTGTAATTGTAGTAATCATATTCTTGTCTGTTTTGTCTTACTGATTTTTTCTTAAGACATGTAAATCTGATGATTATCTTGCAACAAAAGTGCATGTACACTTTTCAATTTCTTCATTTCTTTGATAGAAATGGATGAGAGAGAGAGAGAGAGAGAGAGAGAGAGAGAGAGAGAGAGAGAGAGAGAGATTGGCCATGTATAAGATCAATTGGGAGACTACACTCACAGGAGAAGCTCAGTGATGCAAGCATATCCCCATGGAGATAAACAATGTCAATTGATTATGCTACATGTAGAGCTTGGAATAAAAGGGCCCTCTCAATGATAGATTATTTACTGCCTTGGATAGTACATGTACATGTACATTGTATGTTCAAGCCATGAAATAAATCCAGACATGGCTACAGTAGTATGGGTATAATTTTACTATCTTAACTTGTTGCCTTTTTTCTTTCAAGATATCTTACTATGCTTAATAGTTGAAGTAGATGGTAATACTTTGCTCTAGAACTATGTTCATGTACATGTACTGTATGTTAAAGTATGTTTACATGTAGGCAGATGAAAATAATTTGCTCTAGAATTCTCGCCAAATTCCTTGCGAGGAACTGGAGTATAATCTTCTGAGAAGTCCGTTTATGAACATTTCTTTTTGAAAGTACATGTAAAATTGACTCTTTAACATACAATTGAAACAAAACGCTCCAGTTCAGGTGTGTACATGTACACATGTACATTGTACTGAGTGCAGAACTACATGTAAAACCCCATGTATAATACACTTGGCCATTCTATAGAGCATAATACCCCCCCCCCCTTTATAACAACCTTGTGCTTGTTCACCTATCCTTTGACCATGCTCATAAAGCATATCAAGCTATTGTCATGTCATAACAATGCACATTTGCATTCCAAAAGAAAAAGCTCCAGGAAAGGAGGGAAAACTTAGTTGCTGTCTGTGGTTTGTAGTACAGTTTGAAAACAGACTGGACACTTTGCTACAGTGTATGCAGATGTACTGTAGATGTAGGGCAAGTTATAACATACAGCATACAGCATTATTGGCTGGGGTACAGACTACTTAGCCTTGTTTTTTGTTGAGCCACCGAGGTGGAGTGAGACTAAAGGCGCTTTCAGATACGTTGTGACTTTATGCCGCCCCTTTGTGTGCCCACATTTTTCGTGTTCAGATACGATGTGACTTTGTGTTGCCACTTATGTTAATGAATGTGCATTAACTCGTCAACTTGCAAATAAGGGAGCATTTTGTCAAAAACTTTGCTAACTTTTTAGGAATTAAATTGTGCACATTTTTTTGTAGCCAGGCAGCAAACAAAAAATGTGCCCTGCCTTGGCGACATTTTTTTTTTGCCCTATACCCCATAGACCTGTACACAAAGTGGTGCCACAAAGTTGCCTCATATCTGAACTCAACTTAGGGATCCTTAATGGTGTCCGTCCATCTGTCCATCCTCCGTCTGTCAGTACATGCGTCTCTCGAGACGAAAAATAATAAAATTGCAGTTTGCGTCTAACTTACAGTTTTCTATTCTAAATAATGGTTGGTTTCAGGGTTTTTGAGTACAAATACAAGTACTCATACACATGTTTCATCTAATACCCCTTTCACACTGCGCTCTTCCCCTTTACCCGCTGAAGTTCCCCGCTTAACTTTACGAGCATGCATTCCTCACTTCACCGGGGAAGAGAGAAATGTCGCCTTTTGCACTGATTTCTCTTCCCCGGTAAAAGCAAGACTGGCAATTGATTGGCATTTCGGGGGCGAATTCGCCCCGAGCCCTCGTGTATTTTTTCCCCTGCCGCTTAAGTTCAACGGGGAAGTTCTCCGCCTGCGCCTTTCGCAGTGGGCTCTTCACCTTTACCCGTTGAAGCTCCCCGCTTAACTTCAACGGGGAAGAGCCCACTGCGAAAGGGGTATTAGTTTGAGAATTTTTTAAATCAGCTGTTCACAAAGTTAGCCAATGCCTTTCAGCATGAAGACAAGAAAATATGAAACTGTAGTTTGTGGATAAATGCCCAGGTTCTGTCCTTCTGTCAAAGTAGTGTCTGTCATCACTACATGTACATGTAAACCACCACACACTTCTTCATGTACATGTATGGATGAATGACTATTGCGAGATAACCTTGAATAATTACCCAGTATGTTATGTCAAACTGAAAGGTCAATTTGACCTCTGGTGGATTGCAATGCATTTGGAATTGTGTGAATTCTTGAGCTGGAAGATATTTGTTTGGGACCTGTAAATTTAGGTCTTTATACCTATCACAAATCTGACATGTTTTCCTTTTCCTACATGTTCAGTATGTCAAGCTTGAAAGGAGTTATTGTTGTATTTGTTTACCTTTCTTGAACCTTGATCAGTACTTAGATAGTCTTATAGTATCCATGAAGCCTTATTGTAATAAAAGGGTATTGTGACAAAGGGGGTTGGGTATGGGAGGCAGCAAAGAATTGGTCTACTATTCAAGGGATTATCTTCTGTTTACTTAACCATACTAATACTAAGGTAGTGTTTCCGTAGAGTCAAGATAGCTCATAGCTGTATACATGTATCGCAGTGATTGAACTATTTTAGATACCAGTTGTGTTTTCTTTTTGTTTATGTATCATGTACTATATGAATGGAAAGAAAATGACTGAAAATAGGGTGGCATAATGCTTGTGGTTAGAAGTAATTAGGAAAAATGTGAAATGTTTTGACCAAATTGACATCAAATTTTGCACAAATATTACTTTTTTTCACAGAAAATCACACCTACATATAGTTCATTCCTTATAGCATGCCAGTCAAAAGAGAAAGAATGATAAGCTCTTTTGTTTGATACCAAATTTGCCATGGTAGCACAAATATTTCTGAAGAAAAGTGAACATATAGTAGATTTTATCATTTTTGGTAAGTGAACATTTTCCATGTGATTGCCCAGGTGTATGTAAACTTTTCCTTCAACTCTATGTGGAAATAATGTACAACCTCCTGCATTTCTCCCACAGCTGATGGTTTCAGAGAAAATATAATTCCTCTGTTTGCTTGAAATACAAACGTGAAGTTACATCCTCATGTTACATACTAGCAAAATGCGATGAGAACTTTGAGTTCTTGCTTTCAATGATGTACTCAATATTCAGTTACTGATCTGCAAAGAATCAAGGAAATAAAACTCTGCCATTCTAAATTGTGAGAATGAAGAAAATACTATGACAAATTCAAGTATACTATGTCTATTTACAAAAAATCAGTTGTTGCTTGATTTCTGCGATGTGTTGTGCATAATAAACTAATTTCAATTCATTTCAATTCAATTCATTTACAAGTAATGCCTACAACAGAAAGTTTCATATCTCCTTGTATGAATACCCTATGTTTTATCATATTAAAATATATAATTTTGGTCTGTCGTGTTTTCCAAATTGCTGCATGTATTGCCCTAAACCTGCCTACCAGGTATTTGTTTGGGCTGTGAAGATCTGCATACTGTGCATGTATTGTGTTGTTTTTACATCCTGTAGTTATTTTTTTGCATTTCTTTGTAAGGTTAATGCAAATAATGCAGGTTGTATACATTGTTCATTTTAGGCACCCGCTATGTATTGTATTGATAAATGATAGTAAATTGCTCATTGCTTTCATTGTCTTCCTTTCTGTCCACAGAGTGACCTAACAAGTCAAACATTTACAATAGGCGAAAATGGGTAAGTATTTCACCGACACAGATCTTAAGTAATTAAGTTCATCCAAATTAGAGTGACAGTCATAGAAAGCCAGTCAAGCTTTAATGGATAATATCTGGCTTTAATTTCCAGCAAGTATTACACAGTTGCCATGGTTAGCTACAGTTGTTCTGGGATTTTTGCTGTAATGATAGTCATTTCCATGCATCCACATTTAAAATGTTTTCTCTTTTCAGGCTAGGTCTAGGGGAAGAAAAACTGGTATAGATAACGTACATGTACATGTTCTTCACATAGTGTGATCTATTTTTAACCTTGAATGGCTGTTTTGTAAAATTGCTGGCAATAATGTGAAATTTGTATTTTACTGATAATTCAGTAAAACATGTGAAAGGTTGCCCCTTTCTTTGAATGTTTAGAATGGCTTTTAGAACTCCCATGCCTATGAAGGGTAATATACTAAGTAAAATAATCTAACTTCAGAACCACTTTGTTGGTTCATTCTATTGGATAAATCATCTTTGGATGTAACAATTCTGGTTATTTCTTGGTCTTTTTGGATATACAGTATAGGTAGTGTGCTACCATCAAACCTACATGTACATGGAAAAAACAAAAACATGAAAAGACAAGAGTCAGTGCAATACTAGAGAATATTATATAGCTTCAACATTTTATCTTTCAATTCCTCTAAAATTGGTTTTACTGCTCAAAGAAAAAATGTTTTCTTTTCTTTATCAAATAAAGGGGATATCTCTATAAGAGATACAATTTGGTAATCTTCATTGATACATTGTAGAAAATAATACAGTTTGATGATAGGAATCATATCTGTGCATCAAGAACAGTAAGTCTTCTCTTCAGAGATTAGTGTGAATAACCAAGTTCAAAACAAACCTGCTTACCCATTACCCATGTGGGTATGGGTAAGAGAGTAACAAGGGAGTGGTACATGTGGGCCCAGAATAATTCAAGCATAACTCCACAAATTGTAAAATGATATTGGCATGTGTATTGTGTCTCTCTTTTTTTTTCAATCATACTTCCGCTTGCAGAGACATGGATCAGAATGTTTTGTCATGTAATGGGAGCTAGACTTGTCACAATAGTCTGCAATTTTTTTCTTCAGTATTTTCAGTGCACATTGCATACATGATTTCTTTCAAGTTTCAAATCAATTATACACTAGGAGGTACTGACAACGAACTGCTGGGTGCATGAAACTTTCATAAATTTTGTGAATGGTCCAGATGAATTTTATGAATGAATAACAAAATTTTATATTTTACATATATTTTTTTTTACTTTGCAACAATATCTTGTTAAACCGAAAACTGTGACTGCCTTGTACAATTTGTGGAATTTCAGATTATTAAATCATGTCTGTAATTGTTATAGTTTCTGGCTCTTTATAGGCTATCATAGAACAACACTGTTTGCTTACATAATTAAGTTGAAGCACATAGTAGTAGCCTACTTCCTGATTTTCTGATGCACTTTGATTCTCATATGAGAGCAATGTCTATCTCTGGTCCTGTGATTTTTCAGACATTGCTCATTATGTCATGGTAGTTTGGACCTTGAAATACTTATTAAAAGAACATCTTTTGTTAAGGATAATAATGGTGAAGCTCAATAGTAGACACCCTATCAAGCTTATAAATGGATGTGATGAATTGTTTCTCTCTTGGAAAGCTTATTAACAAAGAAACTAAAACTAAAGCTGCTGAGCATTGCAACTTTCAAACACAATTTTCCTTGAGTTTTTTTTTTTTGTATTTATAGTTTACATTCATACCTTTAGAATTTGCAATCTTTGAGCATCATCACAGATATTAATCAGGCTGAATTGGGAATACATCCAGTGAAACCAAAACTGAATAAAAAATCTGATGCCTCTAGGTTTTTGTCGCTTGATCCTAGAAAACTACTTGTCTGTACTCTACATACATGGACATTATACCATCTTTCTTTATTTGACAAGCCTATGCTTGCTGCACCGTAATTGGCTGCACATTCCCCTGCTATATGTTGCTACACTATTACTCCTTAATGCTCACTGCATTTGAACTTCCAAATTGAGACTTAGTGTCCAATGAATATGCTTAAAAAGACCATCTGACAATTTTTTGGTTTAATGAATGAAAGGAAACTAAATATTTTATTCTCATTATTGTTTTTTCAAATACATATATAGGATCAGGCCAGTTTCTGCATTACTGATTTCAGATTAAGACAGCCCTAGAAAGCATAGAGTCTGTTTATGAAGTGAAAATTGAAAGTGACAAGGAAATGCTCAGAATAGTTTAGCTGTCCCTCTCCTTCATATCATTTGTGGAAGTGGATTTAATGTTCAGAACTTTGAAATTTAGACATGTTTTTATTCGCATTCAGGGTACATAAGCTACTTAATACACCCTGCAGTATGAATGAGCTGAGTTTTGCATTGTACCTCCTCTTTTCAGAGGGGAGGGGGATATTTGACCTAAATTAATTTGTAAGATGTATGGTGATTGTACAGATCTGGTCAGTGTTCATGTCTACATATCTAGCTCCCCACTCCCACAGTTGGTAATACTGTGTATGTAAATGACAGACCCACAACTCTCTATGAATTCATGGTAACCAGTGATCAGGCCTGATGATATTTCAATTACATTCACTTTACACACAAATTTGCATGTAAGTGTGATGCCCACTTCTCCGTCCATCCATCTCATCAGTAGCCACTGCTCCATGGACTAAATTGACCATCAGTGGAGAGATGCAAGCGAGCAAACATGCAGAACGAGAGGCGCTCAGCTTGTTTGATATTAAGATAAGAGGGGTTGCCACGACAGCATCCATCCTAAATGGATGCAGATGGGGAGGTGTCATCCTATTATCATATCATCACATCGACAGGGGGAGTTCACCAAAAAGTACTCTATACTGATGCCTGATAGCATATTTCATTTAAGTAGCAGGAAAAAGAATAGCAAGAAAATACAGAGATGTCTGGGGGGGGGGGGGGGTGTTTCATAAAGCTGTTCGTAAAGTTACGAATGACTTTACCCAGGGCTCTGCAAACCCACTTGCCCGCTTGCCCAGGGCAAGTAAAAGTCATGAAAGGGCAAGTGAATTTTGAAGTCACTTGCCCTCTTGAGCAAGTAAATTCACTCAAAGCTATCATGAGAACAAATTTTAAAAATCAGTTAATATAATGCTCATAGTGCAAGTACATCTTCAGCAATTGTTAAGTAATATCAATGTTGTAAAATGTTATTCAAACTGTCATGAATTTTCATGATTTGTGGAAACAGAGCAAGTGAGATATGTTTTCGGGCAAGCAAGAATATGTTTTGGGCAAGCAATTATCAAAGAAATTTGCCCAATGGGCAAGCAGGAAGAAATTTTTTTGTAGAGCCCTGCTTTACGAACGACTTGAATATAGCAAGCCAAATGGGATTCTCAATCATTATATATTGTATTAGCTGAAGGTCAGATATGCAGACGTAGATTAATGTTACTATTGATTACACCCGTTTTTATTGTGAAATATATTTTTTACCACAATTGAATTGAGATTATGGGAAATGCAGTTACACTTTGTTAAAACATCAGGAAAAACTTTAGGCATCCCATTTGTCAATTCATATTCAAGTCGTTCGTAAAGTCATTTGTAACTTTACGAACAGCTTTATGAAACACCCTCCTGGATCGAGATAAGTAAAAGAAATTTGTTCATTTGGTAAACCATGATGAAGATAATAAGAATTAAATTTATTTTAAATGAAGATAAATAAATGAAAAAAAGTTTAACTGATTCATACAAGATTTGTATAATGATCTGAGTGAATGGTATTGTTTTATCCTGGCACACATGTTTAAATTAGTATTGTTGAAATACTGCTTTGTAGAACTAATGAGAATTCATGATTCATGAATTTCAACACTTTGAGTTTGAACTTCAAACAGGAGTCTACATATAGTGGTATACAGGTCAAGGGGAAAAATGGAAAATACAATTAGATTGGAATAGAGAATTTTATGTACTTGATTGTAGGATAATGCAGCTGGCTACAGAAGTAGAACAGGGCAATTATAAAAGCCTTGTTATTGTTCGAGTTGGCACAAGAAAACAAACAAACAAAGAAACCCCCCCTCCAAAAAAATACATAAAGCAAATCAGGGGAGCGTTTCATGAAGAATTTTGTCGGTGATTTTCACCGATAACTGCTGTAAGCTATTGAAAAATCCTCGCATCTGATTGGCTGAGAGCAAATTAGTCGGTGAAAATCGCTGACTCTTCATGAAATGCTCCCCTGAGCAACAACCAGAAAAGCTGATTTCTAGTAAGCCTTTGTGATTAAATGTAAAGAGAAGACAATTATATGTGTAGACTATGTGACAAGCACATTATTGCTTAGTGATAATAATAGCAATAATAATTAAGATAATAATGATAATAGTAATAATAATAATAATGATAATAATAATAATGATGATGATGATGATGATAATAAAAATAATAATAGTAATAATGATAATAGTAATAATGATAGTAATAATAATAATAATAGTAATAGTAATAATAATAATAATAATAATAATAATAATAATAATAATAATAATAATAATAATAATAATAATAATAATAATAATGATAATAATAATAGTAATAGTAATAATTTAATAATGATAATGATAATGATAATGATAATGATAATGATAATAATATAATATCATATAGAATTTCTATAGCATCATTTTCCATGTTGATTGAATGCTCAAGTTGCTTTCAACATAAAACAACCCCTCCAACAAACAAACAGATGCTTGTGCTTGTGCTTTATTTGAAAACTCACATTTTCTGGCCTTTCAAATTCAGTTCTTAAAATATACGCAGAACTTTGCAAGATCTTATGTTATTTCTGTACTATGTACCGTTATGGATTGTGGTTATATGTGTAGGGATGTAGTGATAAGGCATGCTCCTGTTAAGCTACATGTACACTGTACTATGATGCTGGTGACACCTAGATTGTATAGTGGGTGCATTGCTCATGTGTTGTAATCATTAATAGTGAGTAGTATGGTGTTATCTATGAATAGATGACATCATAGACTGTCATAGCAGAGATACACAGCTGCCATAACTGACCTACCGGTATCTGAACAAGGTGTCAATAGGCAGGATAAAGGCGTCTTCACGTATATGTATGAAGCAGCAAATTCCCCGGTAAACCCATCTTTTTTTTTTAATAAAGGGGATATGAGGCAGCCAAGGAAGAAAAAAGGACAACACTGAGGTAAGAGGCATATTTTTTGCCTCTTGCCGGCAAAAAGCAGTGGACCAATCAAAGTCCTAAAAAGTTAGTGCAAAATGTCATATCATGAGTGTGTTTGTGCAGTTTTTGGCAAAACTATTTTATTTGAGCATTGACGCGTGGATGCGCATTCAATATCATAAGTGAGGTGGTTGAACACTAAAAAAAAAAGGTATGTGCTTTCCACCGGACATTTGAACGAGCCTCAAGTGTTATATCCAAATTGAAATGATTGAGCTGAGTATGAAAAAATACAATCAATTTCAACAGTGAATTGTGTAATGAGTGCGTGAGAAAAAAAAGGAGATAAAAGGAGTATTAATCCCTTTCATACAAGTTGTAGCTTTTCCACATACATGTACAGGTATGAATTTATACAAAACCAGCATTTGACTTGTTAACAAGATTACTTCATGTAGGAGTTCATTGAAGATTACAGTGCTCTATTCTGCTGGAGACATTGTGAAACTGAAAGAAGGAAGAGAGGACCAACAGACAAAGGTCATTAACAAAGCCTGAATTCATCCTTTAGAAAGTGATGCCACAAGATTATCAAGTTGCAGGCCTACTTGTATGTTAAATGTGCCAAGTTTCAGGAAATTAAGCATTTTTTTTGTACACATGATCATGTACATATATTTACCTTGTACATGTACTGAATTGAATGGTTTATTTAGATAAAAATATACATCTTAAAGACTTAAACACATTCACAAAAGCAGTCTAATGACTGAATTGCTGGGAATGCTTGTAGCATGAATGATTATGACAAAATGACATTGAAAAGACAAGTCATAACAAAGGAATATCATACTAGTAATTATTTTATCAATAAGTATAGAAGGAAGGACAGTTAAGTATACATTGTAGGTATCAATAAGTATAGAAGGAAGGACAGTTAAGTATACATTGTAGGTATCAATAAGTATAGAAGGAAGGACAGTTAAGTATACATTGTAGGTATCAATAAGTATAGAAGGAAGGACAGTTAAGTATACATTGTAGGTATCAATAAGTATAGAAGGAAGGACAGTTAAGTATACATTGTAGGTAGCTTTGGTACATTGAACTAGAAGGTGATGTGTCAAAATAAAAAGCAAAATCACATCAGCTTTAAGATTGAACTACTCTGTAAACTTGAATCAAGTTTAATTTATTAGGTCATTGAAATTTGAACAAAGATGAATAAGATTTGTTAGATAAATTTGAAAAAATACTAGTTATTATTAGTATTATTTTGTTTGGCGTCACCTGTGCCTGGGAGGCTAAAAAATGAACTGAATCACTGTAACCTGCGGATCTCTCCTTCTGATATAACTGGTTGGGGGTTTGCAGGTGGACCACTACACCAGGGTTTCTTCCTACTCTTATATGAATAGTGCAATGAGTTCTTAACATGTAAAGGTGGTGACTCTCCTCTACATTGGAACTCCATTTAACATCCTATCCGAGGGACGGAGTGTTTTCCACTGTGACATAGCCTGCATCTATGAAACAGGAGGGGCACGTTAAAGTGATTACACAATGGTTAAAATTTTTTGATACATGATCGAGAATAGAATTCTAAGAACAATAACATTAAAAGTTGGATGATTTTCAGTCTAAATCAGTGCATTTTGACAAATTATTTGTGATTAGTCAAGGGTTGACCTTAAAAATTTGAGTATGAGGTATGACGTAGATGTGGTTACCCAGCTTCGGGCATTGCAGTTGTGATGCGCGCTGGACTGTACAATATGTATTATACCTTGTGCGCATTTTGCTAGAATTGTACGACAAGGTAACCACAATCACGTCATTGTGGGTACCCAATTGAAACTTAACTGGGACACAGCTGAGGGGCCAAAAATAGGCTGAAATCTCACTATATTTTGGGTTTTTCTTGGCAACATGACTTTTTTAAAACTTTAGGCAGATGATTTTCTGCTAAATAACATCATGTTCTTTTAAATGAAGGAACATTGTGTCAGCATTGGGTACCCCCTTTAACACACATTGCAGGCTTCAGTCAACTTCCCGGGATTCAAACCCACGATCTTTGGTTCGAAAGGCAGACGCTTTACCGATTGAGCCAACTTGCTCCTTCTCAAAGTCAGATGAAAGATGTCTTTAAAAAATTAAAAATTGTATGTCTGTTTAGTTTAAGGAAGGAAAGAGAGAAAAAAAGGGTCACATTCAAACAACAACATACATGTACATGTAGGTATGTTTTTAAGAAATGCTTCTATGATTCTTGGGTTTTTGAATCACTTTTGCATTTAGCCCAGATTGGAAACTTGTAGATATGTTCGAAATAAGAAAAAAGGGGCTCCGAGTAAAATTATGGAAATTCATCACATTGTGATACACAGTCTAATAATCAAAGTCTGAATTTCAGATTGCTTTTGTGTTTAAAAAAAAAACAACTCGCAAGGCAAAATCATCCTCTCCAAGTAATTTTTAAAATGGTAATTCAATACCAGTCAAAAGATAAAGAAATTGAAATGAGTTTGGAGTACTTTTGTAAAAATAAGCATTTAAGTTAATACACTGTTGTGCAGAAAAAGCCGTACCATCTATACCGTAAAAAAAAAAATCTAGGCCTTTATCTAAATTCTAATTTAACCTGTCGATTATACCTGTATCAGCTACCTTCCTTCCTTCTAATGAAAGATAAACCTTCTCGAAACATCATGTTTTTTGCCTCCTTGTGTCTGTAGCTACATTACATTCAAATTACATTCAAATTACATTCAAATTACATTCAATTACATTGCATTCATGTTTTCGTTGCTGCTGTGGCCATGAAATTTTCATTAATTCCATACATGTATATGTGCAGAGACTTGTTAACTGTTGTAACAACGAGGATTTCATACGTTTGATAGACGAAAGCACTAGCCACAGATCAATCTCTTATTGATGACGACAACATAGTGCATATGCTCCCTGTTGAATACCTGTTTCCATTTAATTAGTACACATGACATTTACTCACTCCTGGCTTATAAACTCTACCAACCTAGGCTCTGTAGCAGACCCTCTCTTATGAATATTATTACTTATATGTATTTAAACAGAATCAATAACTCAAAATATTTTGCTTGAATTTTCCAGACCAGTGACACTTATATTTGGTCTTGGTACAAATTCTGAAGCTGTATAAATTTATTGTTGAAGTATATTTGTAATGAGGGTTTTGTGGAGTAGAGACTAGTGTAGTTGACACCAGACATACCAGTAGATATTGAATGTCCTCGGGTCAAATGCCTATAGAGAGCATGGGGTGTAATTCCTAACCGCTAAACTCTCTGATGTCATGTATCATATTTTTCAACTTCCAAGATGTTTAAATAAGCGAACAGACAATGGTGAAAGTTAGAGGAAAAGATATGGAGCTGACTGGAATAAAAAGATAAATTGGCATGAGATGGAGGGGATTAATCTAGAGTAAACTTTGAAGATCTTATTCTAGATAATGCAATAAGACATGGACTTCAACCAAAATTTAAAAAAAAAAAACATTGCACATAAAGCCTTTTTCTGAAGAAATGTCCATTCAAAGTGCCCATTTAGAGAAAATCACAAATATGGCATATAAAGTATTAGTAGAAACTGGTAAGCTAACAGATGCAATCATACAAGTTTTACATCAACTATATATGGGGTGATTAAAATACAAATAAAACCATCTCCCAGCTTTTGGGATATATGGATGATTTGCCAGAAAAATAATGATGTTTTGATGATGTCATAGAATGCATCAATCCTGCCCAAGCAGATGACATCCCATAATGAATGAACATAATTGCACTGCAATTATTTCTCAAATTGTAAAGAGTTTATTGTATTCAAACTTGACTGTATTTCACACCATAATAAAAGGGAAGTGAAACCGATTCTTATTGCTAAAACTGACATTTGTATGTGAAAATACAGGATAAGGATTAATGGTCACTCAAAGAAACCACACTTTGAAATTGAAAAGCCTGCTGAATGATAACATGAATGGTATTCATTCCCTCTTGAAATGCCCAACATACCATGGTGCAACTGATTCCTTTATTCTTTTAATGTTTTATTTTTCATCAAAATGATATCATGCATAGGTTTAGAGTGAAGCAATAGATTAAACATTTAGACTGACGCTAGTGAAGTAAGAGAATTAACTGAAGAGAAGACAACATAACGGGTACTGAAAACATGTAAGGTGTTATGGCCTATCAAATCCATAGCAAAAGCGCTCCTCACAATTTCTGTCAATTTGACAGTTTAACGCTACGCGTACCGCCTTGAACCGGACTGTGCGAAGTATCTGTGCAATCTGTGTGTAGAGAGGCCGGGCCGTATACATTATTTCTTGGGGGTGCGTAAATTGCCCTAATTATACGTTCTTCTTTTCCAATACTTTCGGGCAAAGCAAATGATAAGTCAAAATAAGAAAATATTACATTTTATGTAAACATATATTTCTAATATTTTCACTCACCAAAAAAAGGGTCAAAAAGTTGCAATAATGATTTGGTCTGTGCTTACCTTCCCTCGACTCTCAAGTTGAGAAAAGTAACCCGTAGTAGGCCTAATGCTCGTGCTGTGTGTGTGTACATGTGTGTATGCAGTGCGTATACAGTGCATGTACCATGCACTGCGCTAACTGCATAGGCAGTGCAGTGCATTGCAGTACCATAGAGTTCGTTGACGTGTACTACGTGGTACGCGTACATGTATTTATGGCTAGCTGGCACACATAAACCCTGGGCCAGGCTTCTAAAGTGGGACATAGAGCATGAATTGACATGAAAATTGACGGGACTAAAAATGAACAAATCAAGATGAATTTTACATGTATGAAAAGCTTACATATCATATGTCATTGCCTGGGATTGAGGATTTACAAATTTGACGCATAACACGTTGTTGCCAAGTTGATTATTGGTATACTGAAAGGCAATCGAGCACATTGCAACCGATCAGTGGACATTATGTATGAGAAAGTACAAAAAAGTTAATTGGATGGTAAAGTTTAACCTCAAAATGATGGAGGTTTTTTTCAAGTAAGGGCATGATTGTACATGGAATGTAAAGGAAATGTTCCCTTCTTCCCATATCTCGACTGAGGATATTATACTCCCTTTCGATTTTTAAAGGCATTGGTTAACATTGTTATGATTTAAAAAAAATCTTGTTTTGTTACTTGAAAATGGGATAAACATAAGGGGTATAGTGTAAAAATACCAGTCTAAAAGTTTCAAAGTATAATATCCGCAGGAAGTATTTTTAAATATCAAAATGTGAACCAATGTTTGAAAAATATACGAGGGTCGGTTGCACAGAATAGACAT
>CM057161.1:279161-370334 GCA_029962745.1 Echinometra lucunter | reverse complement strand
AAAATATACGAGGGTCGGTTGCACAGAATAGACATAAGGAGTGTGCATGCGCATATGACTCACCTTACCGTACTGTGTTATTGGCGTATCACGCGGCGGGAGGCACATAACAGCATTTTCAAATTCAAGCAAGTAGTCCTCTTAGTGATTGTCTTGTGAGAGGAAGGATAATAAAATCGCCGTTTGCGTCTAACATACACTTTTTCGTTTCAAATTATGGTTGGTTTCAGGGTTTTGAGTACATACAAGTACTCAAACACATGTTTCATCTTAGTTTGAGAATTTTTTTAAATCAGCTACTTACAAAGTTAGCCAATGCCTTTAGTGGTAAAGAAAAGTGTAAAAGATGTCGAGAATTTTACAATATGTCATGTAATATAAAAATGCGCTCGGTGTGTTAATCTCCCAAAAGGAGCGAAGGAATTGATATGGACATTGTCTGCTTGTGCAAAGTACATGAATATTCAACTTGTGATGTTACACATCTCAGCAGCGTTTGCAGAGGTTTCAGGTGCTGTGTTGGGGCTGCATTTTAGCATTTTGTTATTGATATAATGATCATTACTTCAATGTTTCCAAGTGTTGAATATCGACAACTTTCTCCATTCTAAGCTTCACCTTTGCAATAATGAAAATAAAATCAGTTTTTAAATATCTGCTTTAAAGAAAAATGATTATTAGGCTATGTTACTTTAACATATATTTCTAAAAATGATTAAAAAAAAAGAATTAGCTCAGATATCAGGACCAGATGATATGCTGCATAGGCCTTTGAAGGTTATGAGAAGCAGGAGCAGAAACTCCCAAGTTCCTTCCAGATTAAACCCATAGACTTTGTAGTGTAGAAACTTCTACATATTTGTAGGAAAAATATTATTCCTCTCATAACTGGTTAGCAATAACAATGCTGGCCAAGGCTGTTATTTGAAGACTGAATGTATGCAAAATTTGGTGAATGCTTGTCTGATTTCTAAATGTCAAAAATTTGATTTCAATGAGGAGAGTTGTTTTGTACATCAGTCAATGGGCCATGAGGTATTTTTAGCACAAAAGAAAATGTTTTTTTTTTCCCACCTGTTCAATAAACATAATTTGGGTAAACTTTCCAAAATCAAATTTGAATGAGGGATTCACTGTTACATACTGACATACATGTAGATAGTGAAGTTGTGATTGGTATATTGGTTTAGTGATAGTGTTTTTCTCACAAAATGTAAAAAGTGATATAACCATCACATGAAGTGAGGGTAATTTATTTTTACACTTCAACTCTGATAAAGTCCATTTCATTTATGTATTAGGTACTGTGGCTGGTAGTAATAAAAACGATTAAACTAATTAGTTAATGATAGGTAGAGTGTACATGTACTATGTAAATGAACTGGTCCCTGTGTTTCTGTCACCATAGCAACCTAGCTAGGGTCTACTAATTTACTGATGAGAATAGAGTGACTACTGGTAGAGGGATGTCTTGAAATGACGAGGCATACAGGTGTGGGTGGGTTAAATCAACCAGACTTCAAACTATCTGGCAGTAGTTTACTACCTGTATAAACTGTATGCCTCATTGCGTGATCATGAAACGTTCATGATTTTTTTGTATGGATATTTATGTTTTTATTAAAGAAGTATAACCTATTTACATATACATGTAACATGATGACATATTTACAATGATATGTTAACAGCGATTAAACTCCCCCAATAAAGCATAATGAACAAAAAACAACAAAAAACAAGACAAAACAAAACATATAAAAACAAACGAGGACAACACTACACTGACAATACAACAGAATACAACACAACACAACACAACACAACAAAAGACATCTGTCTGCAAACCATAACAGGGACCATGAATACAACTGCATGTTCTTTCAAATAAGACTTACAAAAATGCTATAAAAGTAAAAAATAGGTTCGTGAAATTTTGAAGTTTCTCTCCTTGTTTGAGAAAGCATATAGTGAAATTGAGTTAGAAGTGATCATAGTTGTTTTTTAAAGCATATTTTGCCAGAGCTTGAGAAATACGGACTAAGATAATGTTTGAATCAAAACAACTAAAACCCTTCTACCAAATCCATGGGGGGGGGGAAGGAAATAAAGCAAATTATACATGTAGGACTATGAAAACATGGGTTTCCCTTTGTATACATGTCAGCAGTGAAATGAAATGAGGACATTACGTTGATGAAATACAGGTTGAAGGACCTTACAGCACTCGATGGCTAGAAAATGAGTGCTATGAATAATAGTTAATAATGGCCAGGCACTTTCCTTTCATAATAAATACCAAAGCACTTAGTGAAAGGGCATTTGATACTTGGATCTGTGAAAAAATTATTCCCTCTCTCTCTTTTTTTCAATACTGATCTCTAAGTTGGTAAGATGATGATGATGAATTTTTTAATAGCTAATTTTCTAATGGACCATTTACAATTTGTTGGTTCATGTCCTATCCTACAGAATGTTTTGCTCTTATACCATGAATGGAAGTCCCATTTTAGGCTTTGTCATTTGATTTTCTTCCATAACAGATATAATTTGGAATTCCTTCTCTGTAAGATAATTAGGGCTGTAAATTTAGCACCATGTTCGGGTTCGGTTTCGGTTCGGTAGAGTTCGGCACTTTTATTTCCGAATTTCGGTTCGGGTTCGGCAATACAGTGTAAAAAAATAAAAGGGTGAGCATCGATAACAAATGACCACCAGAACCCTCTCTATCTTTACTGCATTTGGGAAGTCACTGTTCTTATAAATATATTTTGTATGACAAAAAATAGTTACTGCATTTATTGCATGATTCTTTGTTATTTATTTTATTTTCTGAATGAAAGGGAAAGATGATTTTCATATACTGATTAATAGAAAACGAAAATTTTTTCAAAAATCGAAATAAAGGAAAGGAACGAAAATATTGAAAAAGAAATTATCAATAAAGCTGTGTTTTTCTATTTTTAATTTTTTTGGAATATTATTTAGTATTATGATCGATCATGATTGTTAATCGATTACAACTTTTTTGCGTTTGATTACAATCGTGAGTATCTGTGGGCATATTTTGAAGCTTTTAACATGATTTTGGGGGAAAACAACTAGAATTCATGGTGCCAAATATTATGAAATTTATCAGAATCAAAGGAAAAATGAGACACAAGCTGTATTAAGTGTTTTTCTATCTTATTTAAGAAAAATTTTTAGAAGATGAATTAAAAGAAATCCACCAATAAATGTAGGTATTAATTTTTTAATAAAGCAAAGGTGTATCTCCCATTAAGCATTATAAATTCAGGACAAGGTCTTCACTGAGGGCTGAATCAATGATCCTGTAGTATAAACTGCCGAACTTCCGAACTTCCGAACTTGGCTTTTGAGTTCGGTTCGGTTCGGTCCTGTTCAGAAGTGCCATGTTCGGCGAATTCCGTTCGGTTCGGCGGTTTGGTAACAGCCCTAAAGATAATGGTTCCTTTGGGCAAGGATTTTTGGTTAAATTCTGTTTCTTTGTGTTTTCTGCTTTTAAAAGGCAATTGTCAACACCTAGAATGATGGATAAAGTTTTTTTGTTTTTTTGTTTTTTGTTAATTGGTGTCCGACACCCGTTGAAACTCTCTGTTTGAAAGGACAATGCAGTTGAACTACTGGGGAAACACAGATTAAATTTTTCGAAAAAGTTACCCTCGAAACGTCCAGATTAAATGTTGCTACTTCATTGGTGAACTCCTGGGTGACACCTGGTGACAGTCTGTTTGAAAAATCGTTATGGTGAAACACAGACATAAATCCCAATTGAAAGGTCAAGGTCATGGTGGCTCGCACCCTGGGCTGCATGTAAGCATTTCCGCATCCGCTTGGTTGCACGCAAAAATGGGTGTGCGATAATGTATCAGCCCAGCTTCTTGTGAAATGGGTTCGGGCATTGTGGATCCTGTATGAAAGGACCTTGAAAAAAAATCTCTGGGAGTTTCACCGTGAGATTCACTGGGAGATTTGGGCACTCGTGAAAGTTTGTTTGAAAGGGGCATAAGTTCATGGAACCTTGACGCTTTAAACAGTAGGCGCGTTAAACAAGGATGAAGGTTTACACAAGACCAATACAATTGCCACTCAAAGTTTGAATTTACAAGCCAGTAGTCTGCATATGTAGATAGTTTGCAAGCTCAAATCCTCATCAATTAATGGCATGACAGTATCGGAACTGTTAGACCATGGTATCCCTATACATATATGTACATATATCGTTTAGTGCCAGAAGGACGTTAACTCATTTGCTTTAACACATACATGTAGTTAATGCCCTTCTGGCTCTGAACAGATGATATATCCCCTGACACAGCCAGAGACTGGCAAAGTAGTAAAGACTCTACAAAAAGATTGTTAATTGGAATTGTACTTGAGTATCAAACTAGAGTCTGTGTCTATAGACTCACAAACCATGACCTTAAGTAAGAACTACGTGTACCCATCGCTTGCAGTTTGGAGGTAACCATAAGCTCGCTCAGAGTTTGGAAACTCTGAGTAAACTTAAAGTTTTGAAACTATGAGTGTGCCCACAGAGGATGACCAGATTCTGAATTCTGAAATACCAGACTTTGGGGGTCAGAGGGCCAAATGGCCTGATGAAAAAAAGAATTAAGATAAGTCTTTTCTGCCTGAGCATGCACTTATTGTGCCCGTGTATGAATATTATGCACCTATTTTTGGTAGATATATCTAGGTTTCAACAATGATATAGAAATACAGGACAAAATGGTGTCTTCGGAGTGTCATGGGACAAATGGTTGAAATACGGGATGGTCCTTTAAAATAAAAGACGTCTGGTCACCCTGTGTCCACATAACCTGAAACTATGAGATAACCCTAAGGTTTAGAAACCACAAGTAAATTTTAAGTTCAGGGATGGTCCTGTGAACTTAAATAATGTTTTTAATACAGAAGTATGACCTGATAATGGTTGATTTTTTTTTTTCTTTTAAAACTTTTATTGAACAAATAATTCGTACAACATCAAAACAACAATAATCATAAGATCACTTCATAATAGTTACAAATGGTGAAAATACCTGAAAAACATCAAACAATACAAAAATAGTGGGTAACACTTCTTTTTTCTATATCAAAGGATATAATCAAAATAATTCTTCAACAGGGGATCATTTCTTATAGTGCATTCCTTCTATCTTCTTCTATTTTGCAGTATTAAGTTCTATGTATTTCGTATTTCGGATAAAAGATAATAGCCCGCTTAAGCATGATTTTGTGTTCCTACATTTTTGATATAAATATATCTTTTGAACATTAATATCAAATGATTTAATAACATTATGTTAGGGCCCTTTCCAGTCCTTGATGAATCCAAACATCATTCTTTTTCTACTGAAATCTTCAAACTTAATATTAAATTTCTTGGCAAACTTATCAACCAATTCCTGTCTAAGGTTAGAAGCAATTTCACAGTCATAAAATATATGAACAGGTGTTTCTAGAGATGAATTGCAAAAGGTACAAATCTCTGATTCAACTAATTTCATCTTGTACAATCTGTTATTAGAATAAAGTATGTTATGTGACAGTTCAAATTAAATGATTGATTTTTAGTTTCCAGGCTTTATGGAAAGAAGCTTTATGGAAAGAAGCTTGGTGATGGTGTTAAAACTGTTTAAGGAACAATCTGCTGTCATAAGTTCTGTCTTTGGATATTGAGTGATTAATTTTTTTAAATGTTTATCTTTGTTTGTGCAGAGCCAGCAAAACACAACATATGGGAATTCAATGGAATTCAGCGCTTAGATTCGAACCAGCAATGCTAGATTTTGGTGAACAGTAAGTACAAGATATTGTGCATTTATGTAATATTTTATTTGTTCAGAACTTTGTGTAAATTCAAACTGAATGGTATAATATTGAATACTACATTGGGAATAAATGCTAATATTGTTTTCCTCTTTTTCTTTTAACATAAACTAAAAAAAAAAATATAAAAGAAAATGGATTGTATAGGGATAGTTAAAACACATTTAGTGAGCAGGATAACTCATTAATACATAATGAAGACCTCTCTCGTATTCAGACATTAATGACTTTGTGTGCTGTCCTGGATACTTAGGCAATGAGACCAAAAATACAAAAATGAACCTATTCTGAGCTTTATGTCTAATGAAACATTCTTAGATTTCCATTTTCCCTCTATTTTCTTAGCTGCATTCAAATAATTTCAGAGCTGCCAACTCTCCCGGATTTGCCGGGAGACTCCCGGAAAATCAAGCAATCTCCCGATCTCCCGACACATACTCAAAATCTCCCGGATTCTGAAATTTTTGAAAGGTATCATGCTTCCCCTCATTGCTCCTTCAAATAAATAAATGATAAGCGAGCGCGCTATAATCCGATACCGACCATGTGTATTGATATTGGACAGTTCACCTGCGATCGCAAGGATCCATAGCGCGCTTCATTCAGTGTCAGAGATGTTAAGTGTTAAGTGTTAACTACTTAGAAGCCCTACAACTATCTTATCTTGTCTATATGGACTGTTTGTGCTAACATGTATAGTGTATACGAAGTATGTGTGTAAGCACAAACAGTGTACATTGCCAAGACAAGGTACGGTATAGCCTGAGCATGTTGTGCATGATGGCAGTGTATGCTCGCGAGACCAAGAAATCACAGGCCGAAATATCCGGCATTAGGCCTCTGAAAACTGATTCTGAGTTTCATAAATTAGTCCAAATGGAATATTATTGCTATTCTTCATGATTCAGGTGAGGAAAATGTGTTCTTTGATGTTTAATTAGTTGAAAAAAATTCTTGAAGAATCCTCACTTTCCAGCAGGAATGGGAGGCGTTCTTCCCCTGCACCAGCGGCTTAGATAACTTGGTAGTGTGGTGGGTACACTGCGTGCACATCATGAATCGTTCTTCGTGACCAGACATTTTTGGTTTATTTTCTACTCTGAAACTTTATCTTGGGATGTTTAAATTTAGCTGTGGTTGACTACATATGATCAAAAAATTTATGGAATGTGCTGGATGTTGGTAAGGAAGTCGTGTGAACTTCTGCTGTGGAAATACTGTTTATATGTATTTGAGGAGAGTTTGTGTTTACAACGTCAATACAAGCTCATCCTAAGGTGAGGGGCCGGGTGCGGGTAGGGCGATATTAAAAGACCTTTTGTCCCGTACTGATTTTTTTTTTTTGGGGGGGGGGGGGAGGGCTGCACAATGTTCATGCCTCCTGTATTGTGTGTTTTGAGTTTAAGTTGGATCTTTGTTTTGTTTATAAAATTTTATCATCAAAGTCCTATTTTTTTTGTTCTTTTGTTTGATTTTTTTAACAGGATCACTTGCACAGCCGCATCAAAAACTTGATCAGATTTTCACATGACAATGACCTTGAATGAAGACAAATGAAAATATATCTAAGTACATCATTCATTCCTTTCATTGGTAAAAGAAATAGTACAGATGGCATATTAAAATACAACAAACAATACTTCAAATTCAACATGCATAAAATGTTAATAAAATTTTACAAGTGATATTTTTCTCTTTTTTTTTAAATTTTAAAAATGGCTCTGGCAACTTCAGAAATGGCTCTCAGATATTGGAAAATGGCTTTCATGAATTTGTGACCAATTAGAAAAATGGCTCCCGCAAAAAAAAAGTATTTTTTTCCCTGTTGTGAGCAAAAGATCTTGTCTTTTTCTAAAGGCTTTGCCCCTTGAATCTTACAACTAAGCATTTACTTGCATCTACCAGGAGTACCTTTTTTTTTTGTTACTCTCGCGCGCTTCGCTAGTGCACTATGCTCGCTACTTTCACTTAAAAAAAAAAAATCTCCGATTCCACACGTCAAATGTTGGCAGCTCTGTAATTTGCAACAACTTATTCAATATTGCTTGATTCATGAAAGATTGTATTTTGTGCAGTAGTTAATTCACTGTGAGGTTGTATTAAGGGGTGTTCAGATATGAGACGACATGTTCCTGCAATAAATCCCTGCAACATTTTAATGTATTTATAAGTCAATGGGGCATGACCTGACAAAAAAAAAATGTCGCTGAGGCAGGACACATTTTTTGCTGCCTGGCCGCACCAATCAAATTCCTAAAAAGTTAGCGCAAAATATTATGCCATGATTTTTTGTCAGTGCAAGTTTTGACAAAGTTCTCTTTTATTTGAGAGTTGATGTGTTAATGTGCATTCATTAACATGTACATGTAAGTGGTGCCACAATATTGCACCATATCTGAACACTAAAAATGTTGTAGGGACATGTTGCCTCTTATCTGAACACCCCTGTAGAACAGCCATTTAGGATTGGCTTCAAACCATTGTACATGAATGATGAGAATGAAAAGAGATTAGGCTACAATTGTATTAATCCATCTAGTAGTGATGGATACATGCTCATTTTGTGTTCTTGTTTGTTGCAATGGAAAGCTAAAAATTAAATGCCAAAATTGAGCAGAATGAGCAAATTTAAAAGAGAAGAGTGAGCTGTGCAGATCAGCCAGGTAGATACATGTAATAATTGCCTCAATGAGAAGCTTTGCAGTATTGGGTAAGAGAATGAAGGGGAAGTTGTTTAGTTGATTAATGTAAGTAATATTTTGTACTGAAAGGATGGTGGTAACTATGGTATATAGCATGTATTCTACCAATATTCCGTGAATAAATCATAATCATACAGTCTATATGAATCTATATCAGTATGGCTTTGAAACCTTGTGATGTCTAGTGATGAACAGGGAGAAAGCCTGCTGTACGTGACAATGAAGCATTGATAATGCGCATCTATTGTGATCCGCAGACAAGAATCGTGTAATTTAACAAATGGAAGTAAATTCAAGGTTGTACTGTCTTGGTACAGTGTATAACACAGTGTTATGATTACGGGATGCTGTAGCCAACCTACATGTACATTGCATGTTGATGTAACCTTGAGGACTAGATGCATTTATTTAATCATATGACTTTGTAATGCTGATGAAATACCATATGCACAATGTTTATGCAGAAAAGGTATTGAGAATTGGCAAATATGTAATGTTGCTTTCATTCTAGAGGCCTGTATCATATTATGTTGATGTACAGTGATATACCTACTTACACTCTAATAATTGCTATAGCATGAGAAGTAATCAAAAGAGACAATGAGCTGTGAGAAATTTGTTTCACTTGACTACTTCCCATAGTTCATGTTGGAGATAGAGCTCTGAAAAGAAAGAAAAGATGGAAAAGAAATCATGAAATTCTCAGAGATAATGCAGCCTTTAAATAGACTTTATGGATGAATTGCCCTTAACCTACAACATGTAATACAGCCACGTTTTCCTCTTTTCATCTCCGTATACATTGTAATGGGTGATTGGTGTTGGCTAGACTTCTAAGTTTTTTTTAGTATCCTGAATTCTTTCAGTTGTGGACTCTCTTCGTGTCTGTTAATGGCTTGTTTAGTAGGAACTGCATATCTTTAATATATTCCTCCTGTGAAAGTAATGAATCAGTGTTTGTGAATGACTTTGTTGTAGACATGTGCTTCTAATAGAACAAGGAAGTCCTACCAGAAATTGGCAGATATTATTTAATCATTGTGGCTACATGTACATGTATGTTCAACAAAAGTGTGGGAAAAATGAGATAAGGGTCTCAGTGAATAAATGAAATATACAAACTTATATGTAGACTTGATTTTCAAAAGAAAATGTCCCCATCCTCTGTGTGCTTTTGCTCCTTCATTACAACATAATGAAACAAAGTTGAGCTCTTTCATGTTTTATCTTGGCAAAGGAAATTGATAAAGGAATCAGTAAATAATTGTGAAACTGCACTCTTTTACATTTGTTTACATATCTTTGCACTCATGATCTTACATATATTTTATCTTTTGATATGAAGCAGAATACCATTTTTTTTCCTTTGTGGTTACAAGTAAAACTTGAAAATTAAAACCTGAAATAAGCAGATATATTTACAGACTAAACAACTATTCATGAACAGCAAGTGAATAAAATGATTTGATAGGAGTCTGAATAAACAGTGAAGATAGTCTCAGGAAATGTCTGACAAGTGAACTTGAGCTAATGGTTTGTCCTTAGATAGTCTTTCCTTATATGGTGTAGGAATGAGGAATCCCCTCAGGATTATTGTCAAGACATTTGTAAACCTATACCTTTATTGTTATTGTAATGATCAGTTGTAGAAGTATGTAAATCTGGGCAGTTTGCCAGCATATCATGTGATCCTGTTTATAGAGGCCTACACTTCTAATAATCTCATTATAATTTGACCACTACACACATACTTTCACAGAAGACAATTTCTATTTTCTTGAATAACAAATTATTTCCAAGGACACATATATTTCTGAGTACTTTACTTTAGGTTTTTTTTTTTCATTTGAAACTTTATTTTAAAGCTTTGGGATTAAAAAAAAATGCTAATAAAAAAGATAAAACTTGCAAGCATACTTTCCATGATTGGTATTTCTCATGTTGAATGATGATGTATTTCATATCCTGTATTCTTCCAGTATTCATAGAAATGTATTGTATTATTTTCATTTCAATTTTTAGTGCGGTGGGTATGCCAGAAATTAGAACGGTTAGAGTGTTCAACACGCATCATGAAAACATGCTGCGAATGCTGTCCATCTCGGGAACCACACCACATTTTCATTGTTCATTTTTTCAAGAAAAGGTAAGAAGAAATCATTTAAACTAGCCATTTTGTAATGTCTCACATTGGTGAGTTAGCTTAGCAAAACACGAGTGTTGTGAAACAACGTACAATGAATATTGCTTTTTGTATTGTTTGCGTTCTTGATGCGTCTTTTTGCATCATGCTAATTCGCTAAGCTATCACTGTACCTAAGGAAAGGAGATCTATCCCTGCCGCAGCACTTATGTCCTTTGGCCAGACATTAATCTACATTTGCCACACTCAACCCAGGTGAGGTAAATGGGTACCTGGTAGGAATTAATTCCTTGAAATGCTTGTGTGCTGTAAAAGGCTGCCGGGCTAAAGCCAGGGTAATAATATCCAAAGTCCTTTGGAAGCGCATAGAGACGTTAGATAATAATGTGATCTATGCGCTATACAAGAACGGAATGTTATTATTATTATTATTATTATAATGTAGTGTGTGTAGAGATTTGAAAGTGATTGTCCTCTTTTTGTAAATAGTGTGCAATACTTGGGTAAATGATGCAGATAAAAAGCAATTATCTATTGTTTATTTCAGGTTTGGAATTTAAATCTATCTTACGTAAAAACCCCTTTAGTAGTTACGAAGAGAGTCAAGAGACTTCCTTTTCTTTTTTAGTATAATGGGGTAGTCATTTTGTAGATAGGCCTGACTAAGTAAGGATCCTAGTATCTTTCATCATAGTTTCTGATTCAAAGTTTGGATTTTCATTGTTTGGGAAAAAATGCAGAAAATACTGTTCTGTATTATGGCAGCTTTCATGTACTGTATTTTCAGGAATAATAGATCAGAAACTTGCAAACATGGCTTTTAAAGAAGATATTTGTTTGATCTCAGTATGGGTTGAAAAAAGAAGAATATGATAAAAGGAATATAGAATTACTTATTAGTTTTGGTCCTGATAGGATTTATTTTGATGATAAAGCAAGTCCATGTAGATGATGGTATCCTTTGCTAAGCTAAGGGAAGGTTTTGTGAGTAGGGGATAGGTAATTCACATCAAAGTGATATCATTTGACCTGGTTGGAGGCTGACTCTATTCATATCTTAGGATCACCTAAAAACTTCCTAAATGCATTTTGTAGCTTGATTCATGGATCTTATAATGACAGAAAGAAAGAGTGGGGGGGGGGGGGGGAGAGAGAGAGGGGGGGAGAGAGAGGGGGGGGAGAGAGAGAGAGATAGAGAGAGAGAGAGAGAGAGAGAAAGAGTGAAGGAGAGAGAGATGAGAGGGAAAGTGGAGTGACTGAGAGAAGAAAGAGCAAAAGAGATAAGAGTTGATATGATGTATAAAGACTATGCATTCATGCTGTAAACCCATGCCTGGGTCTGTGTCATGGACATGAACATGTAAATACTTGATAACATATCAACAGGTAGTGTTTAGAATCACTGTCTAAATTTTCAGACTCATGTCACTGCTATACTTAATATATCTCAGGAAGTCAATTTAATCTGGAAGCTGGCTACTCTTCCCTAGTTTCACCCGCTCCTCCTCCACCCCTCCCCCCAACTCCTATAACCCCACCCCCCATGCCAGTGAACCAGTAAAGGAACTAGGTAGAGAGATCATGTTAAAGAGGTCGAGAAGAGATGTTTCCTTTACTGAACTAACATCGGAAACTGGAAATTGGCTGATCATATCATGCAATACTAAGTTAAAACAAGAAAAAAAAAATTACCTGATGTAAATAAAGATCATATCAAAATGTCAGAATGTAATACATACTGCATGTCCATGTAGTTAAGTAATGCAGTCAGATTTTTGAATATCAGTTTTATGAAAGGGTTTGACATCTGAAGTTGTCTCAGGTCATGGGGCACCCAAATTTTCATTTCAAATCTCTATTAAATTCATGAGTAGGCATTTGATTGCCTAATATTGGATATATTACATGTATTTCCTGTATGGTATACCGAGTGTATAAAATTTATGTTCAAATGTTTTTTTGTCTTAAGAGTGCTTTCTGTCATGTTTTCTATCATTATCTGATCTTTAAAAGCACAAATCTGCTGAAATTAGGCTCTCTCATCCACCCTTTTGAGTTATAATTTCTTGTTCCCATTTGATGTTTTTAAATGCTTACAAATGTTTATATTGAGTGAGACCTTCAAACATATAAAAGTACATGATGTCACAAGTGTAAATATATGTAGGAGCTCAATCAGTCACAAATTTAAAACATAGAAATAAAAATAGAAATAAAACAGAGTAATGAAGATGAAGGAATAGAGGAACCACAGGATAAAAAGCACTTTGCAGTATATTCAGTCTCAATGGACAAAACTTTTCAGCAATACTTAATACACACATCTTAGTAAAATGCACCACACCTCCTGACTTTTAATATAATGAACTGATATGATAAAATCAAAGGTTTTATGAAATAGTAAAATGACCAAAGTTCAGTAGGGCTCTTGATTTAGACACTCTGTGTATATTGACTTTGTCTCTGGGAATATCTATCATGCTATCACAATATTTAATTTATGACTCTGTAAACTTCTGTTTCTAGACTATGACTCCTTTTACAGTTCATGTAGATTTTTATACTATCTCTTTAAAAGGTGACTTATAAAACCCTTGGAGCAGCTTCGAGTTCTGTTGATGTAAAATAGTCACTATAAATGTATGTTCATTTTATGCTGCATGCTGTTTTAAAAAGTATGTTCATAACAAACATATGGTTTCATTTTTTCAAATTGGATGTTCTATGACTATACAGTACCTGTTTTTTTTTTTTTGGGGGGGGGGGGAAAGGGGAACGAGATTGGGATTAGGAAGCATTTGTTTGTAGATTATAGTCAATTTTAGATTGTGGGTGGATTGACATAAGTGTGTGATTGACTTCAAAATGAAATATTTGTTTAAATGTCAAAGTTAATGAGAAAACGAAGTGTTCATATAAACCTCACATAAATACTGGGAAATTCTTGTTTGTTGTTTTTTTGCAACTAAGATCTTGTATTTATGTTTTTTACATGACTTGACTGCATGTACAGTATGTTAGGGATAATATGTATTCTTCTGTATTCTTTTTTCTGTAGAAAAAGAGAAAAGTGTACAAATTACATGCATACTAGATCCTACTTGGATACTCCAAATATTCATGTGGAAAATAGATTATAAATCTGAGTGAAGTTGAATGAGAAATTTGAATGCTTTGACTGTTTCAAAACCATTCATATTTTTGAAAATTTGATTCTATATTGTGTCTGAAAACAATCGGCGAGTGATTGAAAGTGCATTTTTCTATAAATAAATAATAATCTCTCTCAATCTAGGTGATTGAAGATGATTTGAGAGCCAGGGGAAGCTATACATATTACATCAGTCTATGCATTTGTGTATGATGATATGGGATCGGTATTGAACACCCATTAAATCTAGAGAATTAACTGGCAGTGTGAGGAGGGAGCTGTTTATAGAGCTCTCTTGGCTGAAAGCTTGACTGGAGGGAATAGAAGCTAATAATCCCATTGCCTCTGCGTGATTCATGCTGTGGCAAAGCTTACACTCTGTTTGTTGTGTGACTGATTCATTTCGATAGACTTTGGACCTTTCATTGTGAACTATTGGTGCAAATCATGAAAATATAGTCCTATCTCACTTTGTTTCCTCTGTGTGTGTGTGTGTGTGTGGGAGTGTGTACCAAACATGTGGGTAAAATCTTTCGTTTTGAATGTGAAATCTGCTTGTACTGTGCATTTAACCTCTCTATGTGTGTAATCTGGTATTTGTCGATGTTGAGGAAATATCTAGGGTTTCAGTAATTTTGACAGTGGTTTGTGATGGAAGCTTCATGAAATTTTGCATGTGAATCTTTGAAGTGGGTCAATGGTCCAGCAGTATAAAATAAGGCCTTTAATAAATAAGCCTTGCTTTCATTAGATTTGAGGTCAAATAATAGACTGATGTACAATATGTCATGCATATAATCCTGCATGTAGGGGCATGTAGTGAAGTGTAGTAAAGATGATAATATCTTTTCTTCCAGGATTTTCTCTTGAAATATACATGTGTAGGCCTACAATTTTCTGAAATATGAATTCCTCCTTAAAATTACACCTTGACATCATGCTGTATTTTTATACTCCTTGGTTACATCCAAGTCATAACCTTGAAATTAAGAAGTCTGTTTTTCTATGCCTTTTGTGTAAATCGAGGATGTTGTTTTGATAGTGTGAGGTCATTTGAATGGTATTTGTTATTGTTTAGTTGGAACGACTACATGTACATGTATGTGGGAATGAGTGTCAGGGATGAACAATTATATCAATATTACACATGTAGTCAAATAGCAGTGATAGAATAGGTAACACATCTAATTTTGAGAGTAAGGTATTTTTTTTTTTGGGGGGGGGGGGGGAGTGTGGAGTAGAGAATAAATCTTTATACCTTGAAAATATAAAATTCCATCTTTATTCTTGAAACCTGACCAGATTTACAGTACAGTCTCTCTGTCCCACAGATATGTTGATATTGTTGATGTAATTTCATCTACTATGGGATTGACTTTCACATTCAGAATTCAGACTTTCAGAGCCAAAACTGAACTTATACATGTAGTTTGTCTTTGTAATGCTAGTAATACAAACTACTTTCAGAGAAATCCTATGAAAGGACATTTCTTAGGTGCAAGATGTGAATTTTTGGCAATATTTGTTAAGTAATGTAGAAGGTTTCTTTTCTTTTCTTTTCATGACCAGTTAACTGTTTTACAAAACACTACATGTAAATAGTTTGCTTCTGGCAGTGGTTTAAATGGTGTTTAAACATTTTGACTGACAGCCCTGCTTTTTTCCCTTGAATAAGAATCAAATTCCCAGTAGAAACATTTTCCATGAAAAGGATTGATAAAATGTTTTACAGAAGAGGAAAAGGGTCTTCCTGTTAGTGGTGTAGTTTTTGTACTAATTTAAGACCAGAATGGGAAAATTCAGTATTTAACTTATCAAGTACATAATAGTGAAAATGAAACCATTTTCTTAAAATTGAATGAAAATGGTCTTTGATGCCCATGCAAGTAAAAGGGTACGGTAGGCATACTTTTAAATGCAAATTCTATTTTCGATTTACTTGCACTTTTCCTGTTGTTCATTATCCAATTTCATAATGGCTTGTACATGATTTGATCACTTTTCCAGTTTTGTTTGGTTGTTTCTTTATTTGTATGTTAAATCCATTAAATTCATATTGAATCTCATTTTTGGTCCATCAGGTCTGATGATTACAGAAATCAAAATAATTAAGACATAGGGCTGTTACCGAACCGCCGAACCAAACGGAAATTCGCCGAACATGGCACTTCCGAACAGGACCGAACCGAACCAAACTCAAAGGCCAAGTTCGGAAGTTCTGCAGTTTATAATACAGGATCATTAATTCAGCCCTCGGTGAAGACCTTGTCCTGAATTAATTATGCTTAATAATGGGAGATACACCTTTGCTTTATTAAAAAATTAATACATACATTTATTGGTGGGATTTCTTTTAATTCATCTTCTAAAAGTTTTTCTTAAATAAAAGATAGAAAAACACTTAATACAGCTTGTGTCTCATTTTTCCTTTGATTCTGATAAATTTCATAATATTTGGCACCATGGATTCTAGTTGTTTTCCCCCAAAATCATGTTAAAAGCTTCAAAATATGCCCACAGATACTCACGATTGTAATCGATCGTAAAAAGGTTGTAATCGATTAACAATCATGATCGATCATAATACTAATAAATATTTAAAAAAAAATTAAAAATAGAAAAACACCGCTTTATTGATAATTTCTTTTAATTTTTTCATTCCTTTCCTTTATTTCGATATTTAGAAATTTTTCTCGTTTCCTATTAATCAGTATATGAAAATTATCTTTCTCTTTCATTCAGAAAATAAAATAAATAACAAAGAATCATGCAATAAATGCAGTAACTTTTTTGTCATACAAAATATGTTTATAAGAAACAGTGACTTTCAAATGCAGTAAAGATAGAGAGGGTTCTGGTGGTCATTTGTTATCGATGCTCACCCTTTTATTTTTTTTATACTGTATTGCTGAACCATGAACCTAACCAAAATTCGGAAATAAAAGTGCTGAACTCTACCGAACCGAACCGAACCCGAACATGGTGCTAAATTTACAGCCCTAAATAAGACAGTAGTTTTTGTCCTTAAAAACAAAGTCTTCTTTGTGTGATATTTTAGTTGAAGGGCAACAGTAGATAGAGGAAACTGATTGTAGAATCTGGCAAAGAGCTAAAGAGAGTGATATGTATGTTGGAATCAGTCTTCATAATCAGTAGAATTTATTTTAGATTTTTAGAATAAAACAAAATTCAGGTTACCTCAGGAAGATATATAGAATGCAGTATAGAATGTAGACATCTTTCATATCATGCAGCCGTATTGGAGCTGTCCATTCCTGTGTAGATAAATACTCAACTCTTATCAGTTTTTGTATGGAAGGAAGTAAGTGTATATTCATACACATAATTGAATGTGACTGTTTGATGGAAGGAAGTAGATGGATGTTCATATACATAATTGGATGTGACTGTTTGATGGAAGGAAGTAGATGGATGTTCATACACATACTTGAATGTGACTGTTTGATGGAAGGAAGTAGATGGATGTTCATACACATAATTGAATGTGACTGTTTGATGGAAGGAAGTAGATGGATGTTCATACACATAATTGAATGTGACTGTTTGATGGAAGGAAGTAGATGTATGTTCATACACATAGTTGAATGTGACTGTTTGATGGAAGGAAGTAGGTGTATGTTCATACACATAATTGAATGTGACTGTTTGATGGAAGGAAGTAGGTGTATGTTCATACACATAATTGAATGTGACTGTTTGATGGAAGGAAGTAGGTGTATGTTCATACACATAGTTAAATGTGACTGTTTGATGGAAGGAAGTAGATGGATGTTCATACACATAGTTGAATGTGACTGTTTGATGGAAGGAAGTAGATGTATGTTCATACACATAGTTGAATGTGACTGTTTGATGGAAGGAAGTAGGTGTATGTTCGTACACATAGTTGAATGTTACTGTTTGATGGAAGGAAGTAGGTGTATGTTCGTACACATAGTTGAATGTGACTGTTTGATGGAAGGAAGTAGGTGTATGTTCATACACATAGTTGAATGTGACTCTTTGATGGAAGGAAGTAGATGTATGTTCATACACATAGTTGAATGTGACTGTTTGATGGAAGGAAGTAGATGGATGTTCATACACATAGTTGAATGTAGCTGTTTGATATGATATCATGGATCATTTCTCAGCTCTTGCCAAGTTTGATTCAGGATGAGTAATATCTCATATGGGAAGAAATAAATCATACTACATGAGATAGGAATTCATAAAAAAGTAACATATGTGTTCATATGACTAGTCATATGAACACATATGTTACTTTGGAGAGGGGGTAGGGAGAAAGGTGTTAAAGCAAATAATATGCAAACTTTGATTTGGACCCTCAGTGTATGGGATTTTTTAAAAGTAGCAGCAATTTGTAAGGCATATTTAGAATGCCATGAAATTATTTTGCATGTCCTCCATATCAAAGAAATACACCTGTTTATTAATTTTATGTGTACTTGTTGAACAAGAGTTTCCCTTGACAAGTAAGAAGCTTGCAAGAGGCTTTGTAACTGTAGTAAAAAAGTGCTTTATGAATTCTGTTTATTAGTATTTGTAATATTATTCAAAAGCTAAGTATGATATTACACAGAAGAAAGTGTTGCCATATTGTACAGATTTAGTAATAGTATTCAAAACAGTGATAAAAGCATAGCTGCATGGCTATTTATTTTCTTGTTTCTGCTTTTGCATGGTGAAAAATGAAGTGCAAAATCATGTAAATTAACTTATTAATTTTTTTGTTCTTACCAGGTTTTACCACCAGATGGGAACACTACATTTGATGTAGTCTTTTTAGCAAGAATACCTGGAAATGTAGAAAACACAATTTTTATTCGCACAAGTGCTGGTACAACACCATATCAGGTGAGAAACTTTGAACTTTAGAGAGATAAAAAAGATAGTGCATACCAATTTTGATTTTGTATGTGAACACTTGGATTGACTAAAGTTCAGTCTGAAAAGGATGTTATCAATGATGTAATAACTATAAAGCTTTTAGCATTGTCCATCATGTATCTGTATTTGATATCTAAAAAGGGCTTAAAGACATTGGTTAACATTGTTATGATTTAAAAAAATCTCATTTTGTTACTTGAAAATGGGATAAACATTAGGGTTATAGAGTAAAAATACCAGTGTGAAAGTTTCAGAGTACAATATCCACGGGAAGTATTTTTAAATATTAGAAATGTGAACCAATGTTTCAAAAAATATACGAGGGTCGGTTGCACAGACCAAACGTAATGAGTGCGCATGCGCACATGACTCGACGGACTGCACTGTGTGTATTGACGTATCACGCGGCGGAAGGCAGGTAACGGTATTTCTTAATTTGTGCAAACAGTCCTCTTAGTTCATTGTCTCTCGAGACGAAAGCTAATAAAATCGCGGTTTATGTCTAACTTACAGTTTTTCATTCCAAATTATGGTTGGTTTCAGGGTTTTGAGTACAAATACAATTACTCATACACATGTTTCATCTTAGTTTGAGAATTTTTAAAATCAGCTGCTCACAAAGTTAGCCAATGCCTTTAAGATAAGTGCCAGCGTAGGAATTAATTTTTTTTTTAGGGGCTATTTTTTTTTTTCATTGGGGCTACCACTGAATATCTTGGGGCTATTTTTCTTATTAAGGGGTTACTTTTTGTTGCACCTTTGTAACTTTTTTAAGTATCTGTTGGCATTCTTAGACTCACTATAATGCATAAAAGCACAGAACATTTATAACTGTAAGCTGTATTAGATTGGGGATTTGTACTATCAAATGTTCAAAGTAACTCAAAGTGATCACTGAATGATATGTTAGGATCACACGCCCGGCCACACTAGAAATATCTGCAGTCACAGACATGTACAGTCACAGCAGAGAGTCAGAAAGCCCTCATTGCAAGGCAGTCTTTTGTGAAAAAACAACTAGTTTTCATATTCTAGAATACACCTTTATTCCACAAAAGCTGAAAGAGACAGCCAAATATCACATTTAAAGTAAGTTCTAAACATATAAATACCTTTTCAGATACTTTTGGGGCGATATTACTTGTTGTATTTGGTCATCTCACAACCAACTCGAAAGACTATGTGTGGGACTGAACTCAGAAAGTTAGCCATTTTTGTGATTTCAGACTCATTTTGAGGTGATAAATTTCTTGAACCAAATATACAGAGGCATCTGACACTATCTCTTGACTAAATATCATCACTGAAAAAAACCGCTGGATGGCATATTGGTAGGATTCTAGGATGATATTTTTGGGGATCCGAATGGAAACTGTATGGTAGAAGAATGTTAACAGTGCACTGCGCATGAGCTCTATGCATATATTGCGCAATATGCACAGGCTAGACTTGCGATATCGCGAGGTAAGGTAGCATGGTTGCAATTTCATAGCGACTGACACTCCTCAATTTGTATCAATCGGACACAAAACCGTGATGGTTGTGAAGGTATTATACTTTCATGAAATCATAAAGGTTTACTCGCTCAGAAAAATTGTTGAGACTTTCAAAACAGGCATATATATTGGGGCGACTCTGAAATAAATAGTCGCCCCAAAGCATTAGATTTTGAGAATTTTAGGGGCGATTTGGGCTGTCATGAGGGCGAAATCGCCCGTCGCCCTCGTGTAATCTGCTTTTTGGTATGTGTATCAATGTCCTTGCTATATAAAACTGCATTTCATTGTGCATTGGGTTTGCACCCAGAGGTAGCATACGCGAGCATTTGGATTTCCAGCCATAGTACAGTTATGCTTTCTTTGCTGCGCAGTTTTTGCATCCCGGGGCATGTTGGCAAAAAAATAAAGAGCGTACACGTGACTCATTTCAGCGCGTCTGATTGGCTACATTCTTGAATTCTTT
The DNA here is from genome assembly GCA_029962745.1 of Echinometra lucunter. Classification (NCBI taxonomy): domain Eukaryota; kingdom Metazoa; phylum Echinodermata; class Echinoidea; order Camarodonta; family Echinometridae; genus Echinometra; species Echinometra lucunter. The sequence continues at coordinate 349,612 of CM057161.1, read as the reverse complement.
TATTATAGTGATTATAAAATGAAATAAATTTTGTTAACAGAGGTTAGATGGAGGAGATGAATGATAAATGGAAAAAGAGATTTCATGAATATTTGCAGATAGGTTATTTTTTTTCTCAATTGATACCAGGGATATATTTCAAAATTTTCCCCCTCTGCAGGTGTTCGGCACAGGTGTACCCAATCCATACCGATTGCGTCCGTTCTTGGGCGCAAGGGTCCCTCTCAACAGCAGCTTTTCACCTTTAATTAAAATGCATAACCCTTTTAGCTCAGGTCTCATGGTGAGTATACACTGAATATGGTAGACATTATGTTAAAGTTTATTTCATCCAGAAATGGCATTTTATTAAAAGAAAAAGTGTACAACTAGTACGTGTAAATAAACCCCCAAACTACCCAGCATTCTAGTGGTTAAGTTAAGGAGTTTGAAGAAAGTAAAGGATAATACGAGACCACACAGTGAAGGTATCTACAGCATTGAATGGTTGTTTGATTCTGTATATTCCCTCACTCATGTCTGTGCATGCGCATGCGCATACATTGATGCAAATCATGATTTGATCAACAGAAAATGTGAAATATTAGTGATATTTCTGTGCTTCCTAACAAAAAATTTTGACTGTAGAACTGTCCTAAAATTTCACCTTTTTGTTTGATTTGCAAGAAAATTACTATGAAGAATCAATAAATTGTACAGTAACCTACTAGTCTATGGCAATTATTGGAGCTGGGGGTGTTTCATAAAGTTGTTCATAAAGTTCATGACTTTATAGACAAATTGATTATGAAGTGCCAAATGGGATGCCCAAAGTTTTTAAAAATGTTTTAACAAAGTGTGACTGCATTTCCCGTAATCTCAATTAAATTGTGGCAAAAAATATACTTTGCAATAAAAATGTTTGCAAACCACAGTAATCTAATTCTTCATATTTTATAATTGGCTTTTGCAATTCGTATTGATTGAGCATCCCATTTGGCTTGCCATATTCAAGTCGTTCGGAAAGTCATTCGTAACTCTATGAACAGCTTTATGAAACACCCCCCTGAAGTGTTTGTGTAGACTTCTGTCAGAAAAAAAAAAAGTCAAATTGCCAATGCTTGCGTAGCAATAAATAATCACATCCTTGTCCCATGCATTGAAATACCTGCAAGTATGCAGAGCTGTGTGCTAAGATAGCTCCATACAGCTGGTGGGTTGGGTAATGTGCATGCAGAATTTTCATCCACAGTGACGTTGTGAAATCCTGTGCAGATCATGAATTTAGCCTCAAATTATCTGCTGCTCAAAATTGTTGCAAGATATTGCGTGGAAGACGTAATATCTCACCAAAGAAAGAAGACACATCAGTGAAACCCCCTCTAAATATGGAATAGACACCCCCAAATAAGGAAACCAGGTTTCATGAATATTCATCTAAACTTCTGTTAAAAAAAATAGAGAGGAGCAGTTTTTCCAAGTTTTTTTTCAAAACATTACAATATCTTGACAAAACAGACATCATTTATCATAATATTTTCAGGTATGGACGTTTATAAATATTTCACTTCATGTGGGAAATATCCAGTCATAATTTGGAAAAACAATGATGCAATCTTAGTTACATTTTTGTAAGCTGCATGTTTCCTCACCACGAAATGACGGTTGAAAATTTAAGATAAAGCCAGGGTTATTAATTTGCTAATATTATAATAAAATAGGTGCAAATATTCTAATTAAGAAGTGTGCCTCTTAACTAAAAAAAACCAACCAACCTGCTAACAGTACCGTATCGCTACTGCTGGACTAGTCTAAGTCTACCTCATTGGTCGCTTATATGTTAATTGAAAGTATATTTGAATTTCATTAGTATTTAAAGCTGATATTTTGAATATATTGACATTGAATCCCAAACATACAGAGCAAATCTCCTTTCTTTAGTAATTGGTACACTTTAAATGGTATAGAAATCTCTTAGTCATATTGAAAGTGAGTATTTTTAGAAAGTTTCCTCTGTTACCTATTTATTTCACATTTTTTCCAGTATGGATGTATCTTCAAGTATCACATCTATCTATGATTTTTTTTTTTAATAGATTCGGGTGTATGGCTCTTAGTGAGTTGTATAGACAGTCTGAAGATTTTGTTTTTCTCCGTCAATGCTTTTTACTTGTTTAATATCTTGTACAGGTTACAGAAATGTACAGTAGCGGTGGAGACTTGCATCTAGAGTTACCATCAGGATCACAAGAAGCACCCAGAAACCAGTGGGTAAGTTACTGAATCACACCATGCTTGCATGATAGAGTGGGTAAAAGCAAGGTAAAACCTTATACCCAGGCTAGTAGGTAAAGTATTACAGGTATACCAAGGCTAGTGTGTAAAGCCTTATACTCAGGCCAGTAGGTAAGTCTTATACCCAGGCCAGTAGGTAAGTCCTTATACCCAGGCCAGTAGATAAAGCCTTACAGGTATACCCAGGCTAGTAGGTAAAGTATTACAGGTATACCAAGGGTAATGGGTAAAGCCTTATACCCAGGATAGTAGGTAGGTCCTTATACCCAGGCAAGTGGGTACAGCCTTACAGGTATACCCAGGGTAGGCTGTGCCTTTTTTTTTTTCCGTACACAAGCGAGGCCAGTGGGACATGTAAAGCCTATGGTCAAAATGTTGAAAGCATGTCTGAGAAGTAAGACTAGCAATCAATGCTGGGTTTAAATTTTTGAGAGCACTCTCTGCAGCGTCAACTGCTTGTGGCACAATGGTCAAGGCGACTGGTAGTACTCTGAGAGTAATGGGTTTGAATCCTTGCTTGGGTAGTATTTTTACTGCAATAAAAATGATAACAATGGTCTTTATTCCATTGATAAAATATTTAAAGTATCATAGATATTCTTCAGTCTAGTCGCTGATTACCTTGCTGCGGTACGGAAAAAAAGACGTGCCCTTGGTAGTGGGTAAAGCCTTATATCCAGGCTAATGGGTAAGTCCTTATACCCAGGCTAGTTAGTAAAGCCTTATATCCAGGCTAATGGGTAAGTCCTTATACCCAGGCTAGTTAGTAAAGCCTTATATCCAGGCTAATGGGTAAGTCCTTATACCCAGGCTAGTTAGTAAAGCCTTATATCCAGGCTAATGGGTAAGTCCTTATACCCAGGCTAGTTAGTAAAGCCTTATATCTACTACATAACATCCAGTGTGATAAGTCTATAGAAACCTATGAATGATTAATTCTGTAGATGCTATAAATTAGTGCATTCAGAGAAACTCTAAGTTGAGGCTGGTTTTGGAAGAGAAATTTGTCACATTTCTATTGCTAAATATGACAGGTAATTGTCCTTGCATTTACTCCTTCATAGAGATAGTGGTATCGTATGTTCCTTTCATTTGAAGAAGGAAGGATGAGTGTCATGGCTTGTGAAAATTGGAGATTGAATGTTGGTAAATAGCTATTTTGCTGAGATTCATACATAATGATATTATGGCAAATTTTGCGAGGATGAAGAAAACTTAACAGAGAAATGGAATCCATGGCATGTTTCTGTGCTAAGTTCTGTTTTATGTATGGTGCCATATGATGTTATGTAAACATTACATTAATAATTCATGGTACCAGAAGATTGGAAAATATCAAGGTTATGTCAGTCTTTTTTATCTGTGTAGTGGCCGAAGGATCAAAGGATACTAGTACTTTAATTATTGTTAGGAATGTGCAACATTGTAGAGTATTATTATAATTTCACATCTCGTTTAGAGAGGTGTGGACTGTAATCATTCTTTGATCAATGTTTTCCATGTTGTCTCATGTTGTAGGAGATTGCACCATACCAGACCAAGTCTGTCATGAGGGCAAGTTTTGTGGGTCGGACTGAAAACAATCATACGGCATTCATCCGTATCAGGACCAACCGTACATCCCATAAACAAGGCCCCCTAGAGGCAGAGGAGGGAGAGTTTCTAATGCTACCTGTAGAAGTGGAAGTTTCATCAGGTAAAATACACTTGATTTACTGTATGAGCTGAAATTTTTGTGGTGGTTTTATTTTCGTGAATTTCGCGAATCACTCACCTATCACGAATTTAACAACACGCAAAGATATCCGCACGTAAATTTGCTTTACCTCTTGGCATCATCGGCACATTGTTGCCATTGCCATGCAAGTGCAGCAGTCCTCTCCGTGTGTAGCATATAATAACACACAGAGAAATTGTCACTCACACAAGTTAGCTCCATACATGGTCACCCCCCAAAACCGTTGTAAGAAGCCCAATTCTGCTACCAAAAATGTGGAATTGGTGCCATTTTTCCAAAGCGTGCAGGCTTTAGTGGGGTGGTAAGAAAGAGAGTCGCCAAAAAACGTGCTATTAAATCAAGAAATCAGGGATTTTATGACGGCTTTTTTGTCTATCGCAAGCTATGAGTGTGATGGTATTGGCAAAAAATAATCAAAAAACAAATCCTCTGGATCTGCCGTTATGGCTCTTTCACGTACAGATAAGTTTACTGCAAGTCCTGCTCTTGCGCTCGCGAAATTAACAACTCGCGAAAATGTCTATGAGCCTGTGATTCGTGAAAATATCTGTATGCGAAAATATTGGCATATACAGTACATACACCTGGAAGTGATAACATTTATGATGAAGGTTAAAATGTCACCTTAAGAAATTAATGAAAGTTGGATTTGTCTTGTACTTAGGTGACCTTGAGGCTATTCATACAAAGTAAATAATCAGCTCTTTTTCTCTTCATCTGAAATAATGATTTTACAGCTGCAATTTATTCTGATTTGTTTATTGCTTCCTATATGAACATTACCTTCCAGCTCTATCCATTTACTAATCTTTCCAAGCCTACTAATTGTGAGAGGCAATGTGACCAGAATTGTGATGATAGAAAGATACTGGTACATGAGATCCTCCCAATTCTTCTGGTTTACAGTCCTTTTTAGGACTTCACCCAGTTTTCAGAAAGATACTCTGCCCTCCAATTTTCCTGCTTTCTCGCCTCTCTATTTCACCTCCATCTCTATCCACTTTATCTATATTCCTTTAGGACTTACCACATGGTGAACCGTAAACCCTTTTCTACGAATATCCGTACCACCATGCAAACCTTCAAACATCACATGAGATCTGTGTTAGCAATGCCTTGTTCATTGCCATGCCTACAAACCTAGGGAGATCTGTGTTAGCAATGCCTTGTTCATTGCCATGCCTACAAACCTAGGGAGATCTGTGTTAGCAATGCCTTGTTCATTGCCATGCCTACAAACCTAGGGAGATCTGTGTTAGCAATGCCTTGTTCATTGCCATGCCTACAAACCTAGGGAGATCTGTGTTAGCAATGCCTTGTTCATTGCCATGCCTACAAACCTAGGGAGATCTGTGTTAGCAATGCCTTGTTCATTGCCATGCCTACAAACCTAGGGAGATCTGTGTTAGCAATGCCTTGTTCATTGCCATGCCTACAAACCTAGGGAGATCTGTGTTAGCAATGCCTTGTTCATTGCCATGCCTACAAACCTAGGGAGATCTGTGTTAGCAATGCCTTGTTCATTGCCATGCCTACAAACCTAGGGAGATCTGTGTTAGCAATGCCTTGTTCATTGCCATGCCTAGAAACCTAGGGAGATCTGTGTTAGCAATGCCTTGTTCATTGCCATGCCTACAAACCTAGGGAGATCTGTGTTAGCAATGCCTTGTTCATTGCCATGCCTACAAACCTAGGGAGATCTGTGTTAGCAATGCCTTGTTCATTGCCATGCCTACAAACCTAGGGAGATCTGTGTTAGCAATGCCTTGTTCATTGCCATGCCTACAAACCTAGGGAGATCTGTGTTAGCAATGCCTTGTTCATTGCCATGCCTACAAACCTAGGGAGATCTGTGTTAGCAATGCCTTGTTCATTGCCATGCCTACAAACCTAGGGAGATCTGTGTTAGCAATGCCTTGTTCATTGCCATGCCTACAAACCTAGGGAGATCTGTGTTAGCAATGCCTTGTTCATTGCCATGCCTACAAACCTAGGGAGATCTGTGTTAGCAATGCCTTGTTCATTGCCATGCCTACAAACCTAGGGAGATCTGTGTTAGCAATGCCTTGTTCATTGCCATGCCTACAAACCTAGGGAGATCTGTGTTAGCAATGCCTTGTTCATTGCCATGCCTAGAAACCTAGGGAGATCTGTGTTAGCAATGCCTTGTTCATTGCCATGCCTACAAACCTAGGGAGATCTGTGTTAGCAATGCCTTGTTCATTGCCATGCCTACAAACCTAGGGAGATCTGTGTTAGCAATGCCTTGTTCATTGCCATGCCTACAAACCTAGGGAGATCTGTGTTAGCAATGCCTTGTTCATTGCCATGCCTACAAACCTAGGGAGATCTGTGTTAGCAATGCCTTGTTCATTGCCATGCCTACAAACCTAGGGAGATCTGTGTTAGCAATGCCTTGTTCATTGCCATGCCTACAAACCTAGGGAGATCTGTGTTAGCAATGCCTTGTTCATTGCCATGCCTACAAACCTAGGGAGATCTGTGTTAGCAATGCCTTGTTCATTGCCATGCCTACAAACCTAGGGAGATCTGTGTTAGCAATGCCTTGTTCATTGCGATGCCTACAAACCTAGGGAGATCTGTGTTAGCAATGCCTTGTTCATTGCCATGCCTACAAACCTAGGGAGATCTGTGTTAGCAATGCCTTGTTCATTGCCATGCCTAGAAACCTAGGGAGATCTGTGTTAGCAATGCCTTGTTCATTGCCATGCCTACAAACCTAGGGAGATCTGTGTTAGCAATGCCTTGTTCATTGCCATGCCTACAAACCTAGGGAGATCTGTGTTAGCAATGCCTTGTTCATTGCCATGCCTACAAACCTAGGGAGATCTGTGTTAGCAATGCCTTGTTCATTGCCATGCCTACAAACCTAGGGAGATCTGTGTTAGCAATGCCTTGTTCATTGCCATGCCTACAAACCTAGGGAGATCTGTGTTAGCAATGCCTTGTTCATTGCCATGCCTACAAACCTAGGGAGATCTGTGTTAGCAATGCCTTGTTCATTGCCATGCCTACAAACCTAGGGAGATCTGTGTTAGCAATGCCTTGTTCATTGCCATGCCTACAAACCTAGGGAGATCTGTGTTAGCAATGCCTTGTTCATTGCCATGCCTAGAAACCTAGGGAGATCTGTGTTAGCAATGCCTTGTTCATTGCCATGCCTACAAACCTAGGGAGATCTGTGTTAGCAATGCCTTGTTCATTGCCATGCCTACAAACCTAGGGAGATCTGTGTTAGCAATGCCTTGTTCATTGCCATGCCTACAAACCTAGGGAGATCTGTGTTAGCAATGCCTTGTTCATTGCCATGCCTAGAAACCTAGGGAGATCTGTGTTAGCAATGCCTTGTTCATTGCCATGCCTACAAACCTAGGGAGATCTGTGTTAGCAATGCCTTGTTCATTGCCATGCCTACAAACCTAGGGAATAGAAAACATATGCTTCATATTTTGCAATATCTGCTAAATCATGAAAACTTCTTTATCAGTATCTAAAAGCATGTGCTGCCTGTGCCAACATCTCATCTGCATGCTGGAGCAGAGATGAGCAATTTCATGAGTTAAAGGTCAGGCACTTGAATGATATTTTTATTTTAATCACAGTACACTACAGTGATCCATGATAAGATTTGAATATTATTCTGCTGTATGTATGCACCTTATGCAATATGATCTATGTTCTCAAAGCCTACCTACATGATATTGAATTGAACAGATAAAATTGAATTCAGAGGGGAAATTTCTTTCTGGAATATCTTCATAGAGATCTTTATTTTATTGCTGTTATATAGTAATTCTATATATTAAGTACTGCCAATATTTGTACAGTGTCAAATTTTCTGAAGATTGTTAATGTTCTTAAGATTGTTGATGTTTTTGAAAGGTCTTGTGAAGTGACTGTTCAAGGCATTATTAGGAAAATTGTGCAAAATCTCTTTTATCAATGAATTATGTTAAGCTGTAATTAGTCCTTTTGGGGATGAAAATTGTTGAACCTATTTTTGAGATTACTATCAGAATTCATTTCCTGGAAAGAAGCGCTTTAAATTACATCAAAGTACACATTGCACTTGAAGCTTTATGATCAAGGATATTAACCTAGAAGTCAGACTAAGTAACCTTTCCTCTTTTCTATGAAATGTAATGTGTTTAGTTTGTAATACTTTTGAATAAATCGACACTTACACCCTATAGAGTAGATGGTTAATAGATTAGTGTACATAATTCAGACTTGGACAGTACAGGGGACAAAGTGGAGTTTTCCTGTAAGTTAGGCTAATTATAGCTTGCTTGTTCTGACTAAGCACTGAGGAGTAGCGTTGTTGGTACCTGGGAGAATGATAGTAATAAGAGAAGTCACTAGACACTGATATGCTTGTATAAACATAATCTGATGGAGGTAGCACCTGACATAGCATGCAGACAAAATCTTGCTTGTTTTACTCCCAGATGTGGAAGTATGCCTGCCTTATGCTACACAAGGTATTTGTTCCACTAACCGTTTGTGTGATCTACTATTATTTCTCCCACGCATTCTGTCATGTGTTGTTTTTGTAGGGGTGTGGGGAGGAAGGGGGGGGGGGGGGAGTGACAGGTTTACGTGTTGCCTAATGTTTAATGAAAGTAATAGAAATTATTTAGGTCATGGAAAAGTCCCTTGGTTTAGTAGACTGATTATTTGTCCTCTTTTGTGAGTCACATGGTTTGCAGTTTGAGTCCTGCTGCTGCTTTTTTTTTTTTTTTTGGCAATGTGTGCAATGTGTTTGATATGTAACATTATTATGTTATCATATTCAACTTTGAATATGGCTGATAATATGCTAGCCAATTTTTACCCAAATTGGACCTGAAAATGCTCATTTTTTTTATAGTAGGTATTTCAATATCATACTGAAATATTATTAAATAGTCATTTACATGTAGATACATATTTATATATATATTTATATATATATATATTTTAAATAAAAAATGGAACTCAACTCTTGATATTTGCAATGTACTGAGCACCTAGGAGGCTTGACTTGTAATACTGCGACTATGAATTATAAAGTACTTTTATCATTCATGACATTATTATTTGCTCATCATGTCACAAAGGGAAGTTGTAATGAATTAAAATGTGTAACTGGTATGTTATTAAATTTAATTAGTATTGGTGAGCAGTAAAGATATTTGAACTTGATGTAAAGCAATGCATGCTCCTGCTATAACTGAAAACAGAGACTTGGTTATAGTGATATGAGAAACAAACTGAATAAAACTAAGAATAAATGGGTACTAAAATAACAGGCATGCCATGTAAGGTTGGTAAGATGCCCTATTTGCACAGCAAATTTTGATTGAAGAAATTGTGAAAGTACCCCAAAGAACTTTGGAAAGCAATGACTTGCATTTTTTTTTTGAAAGGAATTATAATTTAGACACTCTTTCTCAATTAAAGGGCTCCTTTACATGTAGTCCCAGAACTGGAGCTTTGTTTTGTTGAATACACATGTAGTGTTTGTTTTTTTCAAAGATATTGAGTATTCCTATTTGCAAGTCTGATTGGGCCTGATAGCTTGCTAGACCCAAGTTTAGATATTCACTCTTTTTAGAGCTTGTTCAGTATTTTTGATATCTTCTATTTAGAGAAATGTTGTGAAGATTTAAAACCATATAACATCAAAGCAAGGAGTCATAGAAAACATGACTTTGTTTAAATTGCTCTAGTAACTTCTGCAGTTCTGATGAAGTATGTGAAGAAGGTTGAAAAGAATTATTGCATTAATGAGATAAGATATTGCTTAATCATTCTGCTCAATCATTTTGATAAGTAGATTATAGTGCAATGAGTATTCAGATGAATACATAAATAAAGATTTTCCCCTCTGTTTTATCAGCTTTCTTTTGTTTTGTATTCTTAATCTACCATGTATTAACATGAGATAACAATGTTGTATTTTACAGTTCCTGGTATTTATTCTTCTCTGGAAATGATGGACTTTGGAACACTTCGTACACAAGATGAACCAAAAACCATTCCCCTCTATTTACTAAATACGGGTCCAAAAGTCGTGCATATATCGGTAAGTAACTACTGAAACATTTTTTTTTGTTGATTAACGAAATACCTTAATGAGTATTAGTCCAAAGTTGCGTGTTTACGGTAAAGGTACACGTGAAATTATTTTGTTGTTTTGGATGAGCCCAATATCAGTCTTCTTAACAATTTTACAGTTGCAAATGTTATGCATATTTTGGTTGATAGTATAGTTTACTATTGAATTAGTCTTTGTAATGTATTTGGCCATTCTAGTTTATTTCTTTTACTTGATTTTATATGCAAATATATGTTTCTGTATGATAATGATGATGTCTGTCTCACGTAAGTTTAATTATCAATTTCTGAACATTGATATACAGTGAATGTACATTTAATAATAACCCCAAATTACAAATTTGAGCTTAAAATATCAGATATTGTGTACCCTGGTCAGTTGCTTGCTTGCTTTTCAAATTCCTGAAATAGTTCTAGTATTCTTCTATCCTCTCTTTTTCCACTTCTTGTATTCAAGTATATGATGGTAAAATGTTTTATTTCTTCTCTTCCTTGTAGTCTGTATCCCTAGTTAGAGCAAACCAGGCAATCTCAATAGATTTCAGTCCGATGGGATTACGACCTTCAGATACACATATCAGGGTTGCCAATGTGACCTTTCACCCTAGAAGAGCAAATCATACCAGACTCTGGTCAGGAAAGATCATTATCAAGACAAAAGAAAAAGGCTTCAAACTTCTGATTCCATATCAAGCACATGTACTGCAAGGGTAAGTCCACCGCTGATCCAAAATGGATTCCTGAAAATGTTAATCAGGTAGAGTCTTAGAAGCATGAAAAATATAATAGTGGTCCGTAAAGAAAGATTATCACTACAGAAAAGGGTATATAGAGCTGTTCAATGTCAAGCATAGCAAAATATTGGACGGAGAGAATTCTTTACTTTGTGGTACATTACTTGCATTGCAAGTGATCATTAACTGACTATGATTGTTTTCAACTATCCTTTTGAAATGGACTCATAAAGGGTGATTTAATGGATGTCCTATTCAGTGAACCAATATAATGTCTTCTCTCTCTTGTATGTGTGGTGATCAAATAGGAATAGTCATTATTTACTCATGTTTTGATGTTAATTCTTTGGTTTTTCTTCCATGTCTTTTTCCAGTATTCTAAGGTACAGTAGGAACAACACCTTGTTTTATTTGTCAGACCCTCCTCCAAAAGATACGACAGAGAGGAACCTGTCTCTGACCAATCTCTTCAACTTCTCCATTGTTTTACATAGTATGAAACTGGTGGATGATGCAAAGGAGGTGTTTAGTGTGAGTACAGAGGTTCTTGTAATTCTTGATTATTATTGGTGTAATAATAATAATAATAATGGTGGCTTCTTGTATAGTGCTCAGGTCCGTCATGTCTGACGCTCATGGCGCTCCAACATTATTACCCCGGTCCTAGCTTAGCGGCCAAATATGTAGCGCTCTAGCATATCAGGTCCCCAATCCATTTACACCTGGGTGGAGAGTGGCAAACATGAATTAATGTCTTGCCAAAGGACGTTCGTGCTGGGCTGGGGCACCTCCACATCGTCTATGAGTGATACTCAAGGAGTAATCTATAGGTTTGATATGTTTATCCCAATAACTTCATTATATGGCCATTTACAGTTGCTTTGAACTTCCATTCAGAACAAACATAATTTTTTGGGGGTGAATCGGGATATCATGCTCCACTATTTACATCTTCCAAAATTGAGAATTATTGCTTCTTTTGTGGAGTCAAGATTTGCAGAATTGATGGGTCACTTAAAATGACATGTTTCTGGCTATGGGTTAATTGCATACTGGAACAAGAATTCTCTCAGGTGGTATCATCATAATTTTTTACTATGCAATCACTTTTCACATTCCTGGGCCCTGTAACATGAAAAATACAATCAATCTTACGATTGATATCAATCGTAAGTCTGTGGCACACCATATACTAAAGAGTTACAATTGATTGTAAGATTGATTGTAAGATTGATTGTATTTCTTTATGTTACAGGCCCCTGGTCACATAAAATGGCAGGTATTTTAATTTCCTATAACTCCATCTTCTGTCTATCTACAGGTGAGGAATGTTAGTCTACCTGTATCAATAACACCACAGGAAACCTACAGTGATCTGGTGTTACGCTTCAACCCTGCAAACGCATCTCAACCTGTGTCAGCTACACTGAAACTTAACACCAATGCTTCTGTTTTTACGGTTCCAATCTATGCATACACTGGAAAGTTGAAGGTTAGTTCCAATAGACCTGATATCATGCATTGAGACATTTTATATTTGGAATGCCAGAATGTCTTGGTTATTTTGCCTGAGAGCTGTTGATGCCTGTTTAAATGAACCTTGGTGTGTGATTTTTTGGTATATAATGCTCTTGAAATATGCTATGTATCTTTTAGGCACACTTGGATTTAGTTTTGTTGTTTTCTTTGGAGTGGCTTCAGATAAGATATTCCGTGTTTTTGTTTTTATTGAAGGTCATTTGATCCATCTTCTCATCCATATAATTCTGGGAAATCCTGCTATATTTTGCCTTAGGCACCTTTTTTTTTATAGTCGTAAGAAAATTTTTTGCTTTTCCACACTTCAAACTATTTCTTCTGTTCTAACTAGGTATAGGTATAGGCTCATTATACAAATGTAATTTGTTGTATATGTTTAATAATTGTAAAGGAACTGAGGTATTCAGTCTAGTTTTTCAAGTGCAATTTCGATATTTTCAGCTTAAGTTATTTTGTCTTTTAAGTTGATGAAAATTGGTACAGTCTCAGTAGAGGAATTTTGGTAAAGGTTACCCTCTATTTTATGTATCTCTAGATTTGGTTGTACATTTTGTTTGTTCATGACCTGACATTTTGTATGGGCCGGAATGTATATTGTAGAGAAATACAGGTACTGCAACTGTTGTATTTTACTTGGTAAAAATGCCTGTATGTAATTAACTCATGTTCATCATCATTTTTGTTTTGTTGTCTCAATAGTTTTCTGCCTGCATGTAATTAACTCGTGTTCATCATCATTTTTGTTTTGTTGTCTCAACAGTTTTCAATAAGCTCTGATAAGGACAAGGTTGACTTTGGGACAATGAGTGTTACAGATACAAGAACAACAACAATAGAAGTAGTCAACAATAACCCAGTGGAGGTGAGTTCATAAGGGTACTGTGGTATGGCCTTGGGCATACATGTTCTCTTACCCGATCATCTAGATTCAAAACCTATCTTTGTGCTTATGTTCCCAGACAAAGTTTTATGCCCCCACCCACTGAAACAAGGGAACCCAAGGGAAAAAATGTCTTTTTTTTCTTACAGGATCAAAATTAGAGATGTTTTCATGTATGTTAGAGAAGTCTTTTATGTTGCTAAGGACCATAGAGAGAATAGATGATAGCAACATGGATAGAGTTTTATGATTTAAACGTTAAGAAACAAACTTTTCTCTTGTTATAGGTACCATTAGAGATGTTTTCATGTACGTTAGAGAAGTGTTTCATGTTGCTCAGGAGCATAGAGAGAATAGATGATAGCAACATGGATGGCAGTGAAGACACAGTCATACCCTCACCCAAAACTGTAAGTCTTCAACTTGTTCTACATATATCTTGCCCTCTAACAGTGCATCCATAAACATTGATCCTGTTATCAACCATAATCTGCAAACCACTAGATCTATCCAAATAGAAGATAAAATGTGCATGTATCCATACAGAAGAATTTTGTAATTGGTAAATTTATGCAGCAAAGTTATGATGATAACTTGATGCTACTTTGTAATGTATTTCCAGTGTAATACCTTATCACTCTTTACCCATTTAATATGAACATATATTGATATAACCTTCATAGACACCAGCCCCTATTATTGCATGCTTGGTACTCAGTGAGTTAAAATTGTCAGGTAAACTGTTTTATAGTTAAACAACATCTTTTTGTAGCTATAAGTTGTTGTTTTTTTTTTTTTTCCAACAAGCTTCCATACTAGTACTTAATACATTGGGATCATATAGTGAAAGTAGATATGAAGTGTTATGATAAAGAGTATTGAGGTATTTCCTTTTTATTATTGTAGATTGTTATTCCAGCTGGTCATGTGGCTAACTTTGTGGTGACAGTGACAGCACCATTGAGTGAGGGTCAGTTTGTAGGAGAGGTCATCTTCAAGACGGCATATGAAGAGAAAAGAATCATGGCAACCTTGAAGACAGTCGAAGGCTACCTCATTGTCAAGCCTGATTACATCACAATGAAACCATCATTCCCTGTAAGGAACATATCACTCATATTTATTTATTGGATTTATTCTTTACTCTCATTTCGGCAGTATACATGAGAAGATAAATCAGGAGAAACCCTGTTACGTGTTTATAGTTTCTAATTGGCTATCCCACCACAATATCCTGGAGATACAAACATGTTTAGCAACGATTCTATGATTGTCAAATTGTTAGCCAAGAGAGACTGCAATGGAATTTGAATTTAATCTTAATTTAACATTCGATGTTGCATGCATTCAGTGATATTGTCTTTGTTTGCAGAATATGTGACATTCCAAATCAATTCCAAGTCATATCTGGCCAAATAAAATTGGTGATGCCATATTTTGTCAAGGTTTTGTGTATGTCTTTGTTTCTTTTCAGGGTTATACACAGTCCCAGAGTATCACAGTAACTAATAGCTTCAGTCATAGGCTTAGAATAGAGAGTATAGTTCCAGATCCTCCTGATGATAGGTTCTATTACAAACCTCCTGTCAAGGTAGTCAATGTTGAAGTAGATGCACACAAGAAACAGAAGGTTTGTAAAGCTTCCCCATCTTATGTTGTATCATGTTATGATCTAGTTTACATTGTAATGAGTAAAGTTAATAATGTTTGATTGCAGATGTTAAGATAGTACAGGGAAATTATTTTAGTGTTGAAAATATGAACATTGCCTTGATCATATGGGAATGTGTTAGGATGTTAGTGATAACAATTAGTTTGTCAATTATACATAATCATCTACTCTAAGGGTCTGTAAAACACCAGCTTAATATTAACATTGCCTTGATCATATGGGAATGTGTTAGGATGTTAGTGATAACAATTAGTTTGTCAATTATACATAATCATCTACTCTAAGGGTCTGTAAAACACCAGCTTAATATTTTATTATTGACCTGACATTAAAGAATGTGCTTGGCATTGCTAAGCTTGGTGAATGAATCATCAAATTAATTAATGCTAATTGGTTTTTAATGAAAGAGTTGAGATTAACATGGTAATATATGTTATAAAATCTTCTTTCTTTTACAGATTGGGAGAATAGTCTTTGATTCCAGGAAGCAGTGTGCAACTGATTGTTACGTAGGATTACCACCAAACTCACAACGTAAGTCTGGCATTAGGGCTGGGAATTTTGGGTATTTTTGAAAGTCGGGTACCCGTCCAAATTTTGGGTGGGAACCCGATTTCCCGAAAATGATACAACAGAAAACACATGATCCAACTGTCCGAAGAAACATGCTGAATTTTCGAAGTAATAGCTACTAATTAATTTCTAGAAATTATGAAGACCTTTGCTAATATTGAAATATATAATATGAAGTCATTTCCATCTGATAATTCCCATATCTTGCCTCTTTATGTCAGAAACTGATGATAAAATGGAGAGAGATCATGCGAGCCGCCATTTTGTTGGATGAATAGTGAAACAATTGCCTCGTTCAATCATGTTGAAATAATAAAAGGGCTTACTATAAAAAATCTAATTCACATCCTACAGATCTAATCATTTTTGGAAGACAAAAATTTTTTTTCTCTTATTCTAAACCCCCTGTGGTTTTACTAGAAAATTGATATATTTTTATAATCACAAGTTTCAATGCACTGTTGGAATTTATGATTACAGCACCGGCCAGTGAGCTGGCTGTGCTTGTAATGCAGCAAGGGGGAAAACCCCAAATGTGTATTATAGGATCGTACCACGATCGCATTCATATCATATTCAAGAATACATCGGAAGAGACACTCATCACTTGATAATTCCCCAAGGATAAACTTTATCTCACTAAACAATTCAATTGCTGCCCAAGAAACGACAGAAAAAATAATTGTATTCAAGGATTTACTTGGCATACTGTTAATCAAACACTGTCATTATTGTTGAGTTCACAAATCCACTTCACTGCGCCTTCTACGTGAATAAACATGATAGAAGAAAATTGATTTTGTTGATTAGCGCTAGTAAATTCTTGAATAAAACTATTTTTCTGTCATTCCTTGGGAAGCTATTGAATCATTTGTGCAAGTGAAACATCTCCTTGCGTCTGGTTATTGTCTCGTATGTTGTATTTCGATGGTTTTTTTCATGGAATTTTGGTAGGATCCCGTTAAAGCATTTGGATTTTCTACCCTTGCATTACCGGCATAGCCAGCTTACTAACGCTGTGTACAGTGTGTACATGTATGTACGTCAGTGACACTCATAAATTCCAACAGCGCATCGAAACTTGTGATTATACGAGAATTGAATATCAATTTTCTAGTAAAACCAGGGGGTTGAGAATAAGAGAAAAATATATTTTGGTCTTCTGAAAATTATTAAATCGGTAGTAGAAAAGAAAGATTATTATTATGATGATTTTGTTTCATGACAGAATCTGAGATGTGGTTGTCTTCATTAGCCTTACCTGAAGAAACGCAGGATATAGATAAACTTTCCTACAACTACCTACGTAACAAGTGGTACAAGCTTGTAGAATCAGGACAGACTAGGTAAGTTTACATTAGTTTATTCTCACCTGTCTGTAATGTAATGGATTAAAGAGATTAGACCACTGAAGGATTCCATCCATGACTAAGCAAAGCTGACAAGATTATATTCATATTATATTATGCAATAATGCTTATAAAATCACTGCAATTTTGATGAAACATTGACTGCCAATTTGCTAGTTGTTGTAAGCAACCTTAACCCTGATTAATTAAGTTTAATTGTAATCTTTCATGACAGTGTAAACACCACCATGTATCTGAATAGCAATCTGGTGAAGCAGATTCCTATTATAGTACAAGCTAATCTAGAGTGGCCTACACTAGCAGATAGACAAGAAGCAAGGTTTCCACTTACTTACATTGGCAATACTTCGGTAAGTTACTTAGGAAATAACAAACATTGATGTTTAACCATTTACTAGATAATATCTAAATCATTGAAAAAAACCCCAGAATGATTGGTTTGGAGAATTTCTGCTCCTTGTTAACTGTAGTATTTGGTCTTTGGTGTTGTATGAAACAATGAGGATCTTATAATAATGATAATCCATGACTGAACTGACCTTACCAAACACTGTTTTCTGGGGCTGGCATAATAGTTCACAATTTTTTAACGATACATCAAGATGTTATTCAGCTCTCTGAAGACCATTGGCAAGAGAGAAATGCATAATATTCACAACATATTTGATATATTGTATGAAAGATCATAGATTGGGTAATATGCTGGTACTTATCTATGTACTCCTTCCCATCATGTTTCCTGATGTTATTTTAGTTTTGATTGCCTCTAATAATGCCTTTATTATTGATAGCCTCTTTTATCGACTGCTATTACTTATTTCCTGTATTATTTATTGCCTCTAGTATAGTATTGATTGCCTCTAATAATGATTGCCTTAATTACAGATTGCAGAGGTGACCTTACTGAATCCTACAGATAGACTGGTAGTAGCTCAGTTACTTCCCATCTCAGCCTACCAGGATCCAGCAGGAGCATTAGATCTACTCACAGAAAGGTATACCAGTCTCTACTATCACAGAAAACCATCAAATCAGTAGTACCTGCTATACCCTCTGAAGAATTGAATAAAAACAAATATTTAAATTCAAATTTAGTAAAAATATGTGTTGTTGTTCGTCTATGTGAAGTATGAAGATTTTGATTTTGAGTCTAGTGGTTAAAGCACTTGACTGGAAATGCCAAGATCATGGGTTCAAACCCTGGCACTCCTTTGAAAAGACATTAATCTATATTTACCACTCTCCACCCAGGTGTTAAGTAGGTACTTGTTAGAATGTGAAAAGCATTGTGCTTTGTTTAGCATTGTGTTTTCAAAAGGTGTCTGGTTAGAATGCTCCCCTGGGAGGGGAGAAGGTGCACACATTCTGTGCGGGCAAGCCTGAATCCAGTGACTAGGATAATATTTCTACAAAGCTTAGAGATTGTAGATGTATTAGATGGTATTTAAATTCAGATTATTTTGTTATGATTATTATCACAGTTATGAGGTCAAACTCTCATGACTATTTACCACATCTACCTTCCTAGTTTGAGAAATGAAGTAGGTGATACCATCAGTTTGTCTCATGAAGCATTACTGATGTTGCTAAAGAATATAATGATAAATGAACGCTTTGTATTTCATAATTACACAGCATTATCTTATGCAGATTTTAATGTAGTTTGTAATTTGTTGTCCTTACAGTGAAAAGATGGATCCAGAGTTTATAGAGATCGATGATCCTGGAGTCTTCTTTCTAGCTGATGTAAAAGATAAGGTAAGATTCAGATGGAGTGTCTCTCTGAATGTTTATATGAATTTATATCGACCTCATCTATGTAGCTTGTGAAATATTCTTCATGTTTTATGTGCTGATGTGCTTTATTACAAATTATATGTATTCTGTTCTTCGTGTGTAGTTTCAGAGCAAACATGAACATGCACAGTCATAGGTACTTTCAAATAACCTTAGTCTATGCAGTAGTTTAGCTTTCCCCCCACCGCCCATCTGCAAATTTTAATATTAATTATCTAGGAATATGCGTCCCAGATGTATATTATCCCAGATATAGAAAGTTAATCTGCGCCGGTTTTGATAGATATATATGGACAAGACGAATGTTGAAGAAAAAAACGTAGAGATGTAATTATTTCCAATATTTCGGGCATGGCCCTTTGTCATGGAATGACAAAATATCCCAGATATACATCTTTAAAAACACACACACATGTGTGTGTACTTAGTTTGAAGAATTTAGAAAGTATGTTATCAGATTGATTCATTTCCTTAAGCTCATATTGCAACTATTATTCATATTTTAGAGGAATTTCAGGTGATATAGATCGCTGATACTGTAGTTATTTTGGATACCTTGACGTTGTCTTGCAATCACTCTCTAAATAACAGTTGCCCATTAGTCAAGTGAAGATTTACTGAATACATTACATTATGTTGTTCCTGCAGTCATCACCAGGAAAATGCCTCAAATCACAACGTGAATCAGTGGAGAGTATGATAGGTGTGAAGACCAGTCCTGATGCTCTCATTGTGGGTATTAAACCTAGACAGAATGTAACAGTTCAGCTGGGCTTTAGACCAACTGATACGAGAGAGAGATATTCACTCATCTTAATCAGGTAAATAATTTCTTTGCTTGTATATGGTTTTTGTTCAATTACTCCAAGATGACCATCTATCTTAGATGTTTATATTGCCATAATGACTACAAATTTTATCATGAACAGTTTCTTGTTCATACTCATGAGTATTTCAAAGGTTTAACTTTGCTATTTATCATATTTAAAAGAACCCATATTGCGATCGTGCAAGTACATTGTTAGAGAAATTGTGTCAAAACAATTGGGAAAGGCCTGATTAAGGGACAAATGAAAATTTGTTTATACTCTTGAGGTTTCACAATGCTAAGAAATAACCTAATATAGTTGATAAGCACATACACTGTACACAGAAATAAATATATGGGACTACACATAAATGTTCGTGTCACACACTCAAGTTATCTTTTGTCCTATTAATAATATGAGGGCATTTGAAGAGAAATTCTTTTTAATTTCACTTCTGACATTCTACCAAACTGATATAGAAATAATTAGAAAGTTCACAGAAATATTTTTGACCTTTCCCAGAATTCAAGATTCTCTTCAAAAGTGTGTTTCATACGTCCCATAGATATACATTTTGTCGGGTGCTTTTCAGAATTAAAACCAGCATTTAATGAAGAGTTTTATCAGTGATCTTCACTGACAACTGTTATAAACTACTGAAAATCCTCGCATCTGATTGGCTGAGAGCAAATTTAGTAAGTGAAAATCACCGACAAGACTCTTCATGAAACGCTCCCCAGATCTCAAATTAAGAATGACTTCAGTGAGATTGTCAGACTGCATATTAACTTTGAATAAAACTTTTTCATCTTTATTTTTCATAGGAATAACTTGACTGTCTTAGATGCAGTGGTAGTACAAGGCCAAGGCGGTGCAGGAGAGCTTAGACTCAATAACAAACGCCCTGGTGCCAACAGCAATTTACTCTTTGAGCTTAAAAGTAGCCATCTTGTTGACTGCAACAGTAAGTAACCAAAGTAGTTTATTTTTTAAAATGAAACTTTGGCCAGTGTTTTGACAAGTTGAGATCATAATTTGATTTAGGGTAGTTTAGAGGATGGAGATCTATCAGAATTCATAAGAAAAAGAAATCTGTAATTCACTGCTGTTTGCACATGATGTTTTGATAGTGGTGGGGGTTGTACTCTAGATGAAAGACTTTTGACAACTATCATATTTCATTATCGCTGGAATTGCATCTTAAAAAATGACCTTTTGAAATGAGATCTCTCAGTACTGCTTGCTCTAATTGATTTTGAATTCAGTCGTGGTGTAGATACAGTTGGGGGGGGGGGCACAAGCAGGGAAGTTGAACAGGAGCTGTAGATATCACATGGTTAGCTTGAGTCAAGCCTTAGGATATCTGATTTTGAACTTCTTTTTCAGAAACCTCTCCTAAAGCCAGGAGTCCTCCAAACTTCACAGTGAAGAGAACATTCAACATGAAGAACACAGGTCAATTACCATTGTCCATTGAGACATTCCTCATCAATGGAAGATTATGTGAAGGGTATGGTTTCAGGGTTCTACAGTGTAGACCAGTCCAAATACTACCCAATGAGACCAGGAGACTGGATATTGCGTAAGTTACCACTCTTCATAGAGTGAATCCTAGAGCTTGCCGTTAATGTTGTGAAAGGGAAACAGGTTTATATGCCTGATTAGTGTTGTATGATTATGAAAGTGACTTTGTTACAGGAATAATGATACTTCCTGTCTATAGAAAGAGCGATGGGAAGGAAAAACGAAAATCATATGCATATATGAAACTTTCAAGTAGCATCTTTAAACATTTCTGTTCACTTCCTAATTTCTTAAAAAGCACCTAGAGCACTCCACAAAGCGGATCTGGCGCTATACAAGTCGCATTTATTATTATTATTATTATTATCATTATTATCATTATTATTAATATTATTATTATTATTATTATCATTATTATTATTATTATTATTATTATTATTATTATTATTATTATCATTATTATTATTATTATTATTATTATTATTATTATTATCATTATTATTAATATTATTATTATTATTATCATTATTATTACTATTATCATTATTATTATTATTATTATTATTATTATTATTATTATAATTATTATTATTATCATTATTATTATCATTATGGGGTAGCTCAGGCTAAAGCCAGAGTAATGATATCCAAAGACCTTTGAAAAAGCATGGAGACGTTGTATCATAATGTGATATGTGCGATACAAGAGCGGCAGAATGCCAGTGTAGGCTCTATTTCAATTTGTCATATGTCATAATTATTTTCTGTCCTTCAATCCACAGATTCACTCCAGACTTCACACTTAACCGAGTCACTCGTGAGCTAGAGGTGGTAGCCTTCACTGGTGAGACACTATCCTTCACACTGATAGCTACTCTACCACCAAACATGCTAGCACCATGTACTGCTGCCTTACCACGCCCTCCTTGGGAAATCCCCCTCCATCTCCTCTCTGTATGTCTTATGGCTCTTCTCTTCCTAGTCATTGTAGCTGTCTCCTATCTAGAGATGGTCAGGTATCTAGAACCAAATGGAACCTCCAAGGCTAAACTCTCAGAGGCTGATCAAGATGAGATTGATTCTATCAAACCGTTTGATCTAAGAAATATTGCTGGATTGAAACCATCGTCTGTACCACGAGGTGGAGTTGTTGGTGATGGAGTTGATAGAGGAGGGGCAGGTAGTTTGCCAGTCGGAGGAGGTGGAGGGGGTGCAACCACAATGCCAACAACAAAAAATAAATCTAGGTGAGTTTGTTGGTGAAAGAGTTGTAGGATTTTTACACTCCATTAGTTCACAGCCCTCTTTGACCATCTGTGTATATTTTAACTTGCAGAACTGATGTGCAAAAAACTGAGATATCTTTTAAAGCATGTAGTGAAGTGTACAGTCCTAGGCTTGTGAACAAATAATTAGCTTTGTAAGTTGTAACAGGATAAACTGTTTACTAATGTATCCACTTAGAGATGAAACAATGTGTACATGATTAGACAAAAATAATGTATGGATAAATTCTTGCGTTAATCTTAGCCATTTTGCATCATTATCGTTCTGCCTTATTTTTGTATTTTTTGTGAATAAATTTAAGTATTTAACATTGAATTCCTCTATGTGCATTCTTGTTACAGAGCAACGAGTCTTCTGTCTTCGTTAGGTGAAAAACTGAACATATTTTCCGGGAGCAGATCGGGGTGTAAATCTCGTTCTGTTTCTAGTTCGGTAGCCAACAATACACGGCAGGCAGAGAGTCGCAGCTCCATTGACCGGGAGAAAATCCAAGTCAACAATTTAAGCAGTACTACGACCTCGTCAGCTCCGAAAGTCATTAATAGGGCACTTTCTGGTCAGCCAGCATACACACTGCAAGATCGGAAGGGTTCTAGGAGTAAGCGAGGTCTCCCGCCTGATTTTGAAAATAATTTGGAATCAGCACCAGTAGGAAAAAACAGCGAATATAGCAACGGAAGAGTTTTGTCTAGCGAAATGATAGATGAGAATCTCGTGAATCACACCGGAGATTACGAATCATCTTACCAGAAGCATAACTCACGAATGAGAGGGAAAGTTAATGGAAGAGGAGATGAGGCAGAAAGACACGAGTTGAAAGATGATGAGATTTCATCAACCACTACTGAAGAATCAAACGCAGAGTCAGAATATTCAGAGAGAAGCAACAAACAAGTGAGTATGAGAAAATGATTACTGCTTGTTAATCTATTTGAATACGTTTATCAAGAAGAAAAGTAGTTCTTATTTTCAGGCAGTACCCCAATGAATTTGCCTGATACCTTTCATTCAGTTTATGGTCTTGCCAAGCAAGAAAAAAATAATATTTCTGTACAGCACAAAAATATTCTTCATACCATTTCAACTTTTGCAAAACCAGTATTGTTTCTTCTTCCTAGTTGATAGTGAATTCTCAATTTTAACTAGAATAGATAAATGCTCAAAATATATGTTTGTATTATGTTTTGGAATGGTAATGATGTTGAAATATTAGTGTCTATGTTGGGTATCTAGAATGCAAATTATTATTAATTTTTGTTTCAGTACATTGATGATGATGCTAGTCTTAGTGAATCAGGAGTATCTAATACCCCTGCTGATGATCTTGAGGCTGAAGGACAACGTTTAGCTGCTCAAAGATTCAAAAATGTCAAGTCTAAAGGGAAGACTCGCAAGGGATCATCTAAGGCTAGCTCGAAATCTACTTTTCATGGGGACGTCTGCCGACCAAGGTGAGCAACATTCAAAATTAAATAACAAGCAGATGTTAAGTGTGCTCTGCATTGTACAGGGCTTATAAAAACGTTACACTTTTGAAAAATCTGTCACGATTACATTTGAAAATATATAGAAGATTTTTTCATATTGAAAAATGCTCAACAGTCTCTTCTATCAAAACAAATTTTTGTTCATGCTTGAGTAAGCACTGACGTTTTGTGTCCAGAGTGTGAAAAATGACTTGCACCGGATTGAAAGAAGGGGGAAAAATTAAACCAGCAGTCTGAATAAATACTCCCATTCCAACAAATTGCTCTTTTGCATAAATTTATGATTATGTTATAATAGTATAGGAATTTTGTGTCAATTTTCTATCACAATTTTAATTCCTTTATGCATTGCTTTATGCAGGAGTGAGAATTAATGTGTAAAAATTACATCATGATGTTTAAAACATAGTATTCACAATTTACAGACACATCAAATCCACTTGCCAGTCATTCAGTCATGAAGAAAGTACCAATTAACACATCTTCAGATCATTCAATCACTCAGAATTAATGTGTAAAAATTACATAATGATGTTTAAAGCATAGTATTCACAATTTACAGACACATGAAATCCACTTGCCAGTCATTCAGTCATGAAGAAAAGTACCAATTAACACATCTTCAGATCATTCAGTCACTCAATCAAAAATCAATCAATGCATCAACTGATATATCAGTCATTTAATCAATCAATGCATCGTTCAGTCATTCAACCATTCAGTCAGTCAGTCAGTCATCCAGTCAGTCAGTAACGTAATCAGTTAATCAATTAATAATTCCATTGCTTGAACCATCGGTCAGTCTTGCAGTCATGCAATTCTATGGCAAAGAGCAATTCATTGAATGGGAGTACTTATTCAGACTACTCTTTTCATTTTCTCTATTCTTTCAATTTGGCACAAGTCATTTTTCACACTCTGAACACTCTGAACAAAAAACAGTCGGTGTAAGCCCAAGCGTGAATGAAAATTTTTCTTGTTAGTGGTACTTGATAGATGAGACTACAGGGCATCTATCGAGTCCGGTATCTGAGACTTGCTCATCCGAGCCTGAGACCGAGAAGATGACTTCACTGCCCGAGACACAAGGAAAAATCCGAGACCGAAGATTATAATGTTTAGCCAATCACAGCGGATATTCACTATGAAAATGTTTTAGCAGCAGACAGGATTTGGGCTAGCTCAGCTCACACGTCATTCACTCACTCACCAGCATCGCACCAGTACAGTCAATGCATGTACCGCCCAGCTGTATGATATGCATTGCACCAGTACAGTCAATGCATGTACCGTCCAGCTGTGTGATATGCGTTGCACCAGTACAGTCAATGCATGTACCGTCCAGCTGTGTGATATGCGTTGCACCAGTACAGTCAATGCATGTACCGTCCAGCTGTGTGATATGCGTTGCACCAGTACAGTCAATGCATGTACCGTCCAGCTGTGTGATATGCGTTGCACCAGTACAGTCAATGCATGTACCGTCCAGCTGTATGATATGCGTTGCACCAGTACAGTCAATGCATGTACCGTCCAGCTGTGTGATATGCGTTGCACCAGTACAGTCAATGCATGTACCGTCCAGCTGTATGATATGCGTTGCACCAGTACAGTCAATGCATGTACCGTCCAGCTGTATGATATGCATTGCACCAGTACAGTCAATGCATGTACCGTCCAGCTGTGTGATATGCGTTGCACCAGTACAGTCAATGCATGTACCGTCCAGCTGTGTGATATGCGTTGCACCAGTACGGTCAATGCATGTACCGTCCAGCTGTGTGATATGCGTTGCACCAGTACAGTCAATGCATGTACCGTCCAGCTGTGTGATATGCGTTGCACCAGTACAGTCAATGCATGTACCGTCCAGCTGTGTGATATGCGTTGCACCAGTACAGTCAATGCATGTACCGTCCAGCTGTGTGATATGCGTTGCACCAGTACAGTCAATGCATGTACCGTCCAGCTGTGTGATATGCGTTGCACCAGTACAGTCAATGCATGTACCGTCCAGCTGTATGATATGCGTTGCACCAGTACAGTCAATGCATGTACCGTCCAGCTGTATGATATGCGTTGCACCAGTACAGTCAATGCATGTACCGTCCAGCTGTATGATATGCGTTGCACCAGTACAGTCAATGCATGTACCGTCCAGCTGTATGATATGCGTTGCACCAGTACAGTCAATGCATGTACCGTCCAGCTGTATGATATGCGTTGCACCAGTACAGTCAATGCATGTACCGTCCAGCTGTATGATATGCGTTGCACCAGTACAGTCAATGCATGTACCGTCCAGCTGTATGATATGCGTTGCACCAGTACAGTCAATGCATGTACCGCCCAGCTGTATGATATGCGTTGCACCAGTACAGTCGATGCATGTACCGTCCAGCTGTATGATATGCATTGCACCAGTACAGTCGATGCATGTACCGTCCAGCTGTATGATATGCATTGCACCAGTACAGTCGATGCATGTACCGTCCAGCTGTATGATATGCATTGCACCAGTACAGTCGATGCATGTACCGTCCAGCTGTATGATATGCATTGCACCAGTACAGTCGATGCATGTACCGTCCAGCTGTATGATATGCATTGCACCAGTACAGTCGATGCATGTACCGTCCAGCTGTATGATATGCATTGCACCAGTACAGTCGATGCATGTACCGTCCAGCTGTATGATATGCATTGCACCAGTACAGTCGATGCATGTACCGTCCAGCTGTATGATATGCATTGCACCAGTACAGTCGATGCATGTACCGTCCAGCTGTATGATATGCATTGCACCAGTACAGTCGATGCATGTACCGTCCAGCTGTATGATATGCATTGCACCAGTACAGTCGATGCATGTACCGTCCAGCTGTATGATATGCATTGCACCAGTACAGTCGATGCATGTACCGTCCAGCTGTATGATATGCATTGCACCAGTACAGTCGATGCATGTACCGTCCAGCTGTATGATATGCATTGCACCAGTACAGTCGATGCATGTACCGTCCAGCTGTATGATATGCATTGCACCAGTACAGTCGATGCATGTACCGTCCAGCTGTATGATATGCATTGCACCAGTACAGTCGATGCATGTACCGTCCAGCTGTATGATATGCATTGCACCAGTACAGTCGATGCATGTACCGTCCAGCTGTATGATATGCATTGCACCAGTACAGTCGATGCATGTACCGTCCAGCTGTATGATATGCATTGCACCAGTACAGTCGATGCATGTACCGTCCAGCTGTATGATATGCATTGCACCAGTACAGTCAATGCATGTACCGTCCAGCTGTATGATATGCATTGCACCAGTACAGTCAATGCATGTACCGTCCAGCTGTATGATATGCATTGCACCAGTACAGTCAATGCATGTACTGTCCAGCTAAATGATATGCACAGCCATTTGCATCAAAGTTCAAAGCTGATCTGTGTGGGAAGTTGGGAATAAAACTGCATTCTAAGCGCTGTTCATTGTTCTTTCATATTTCTCAGGCCGAGACATCGAGACATCGGCTCTGAGACACAGAGACAGCATATTGACGTCTTGAGACGTGTCTGAAGACATGTTGTACATCTGCTAT
Source organism: Echinometra lucunter (assembly GCA_029962745.1). Classification (NCBI taxonomy): domain Eukaryota; kingdom Metazoa; phylum Echinodermata; class Echinoidea; order Camarodonta; family Echinometridae; genus Echinometra; species Echinometra lucunter. Next base: position 322,200 of record CM057161.1, on the reverse strand, counting down.
CGACATAAAAAAATCTTTTGAATATTTTGATATATAGTTTTGACAGATTTTTTAAAAGTATAACTTTTTTGATACACACTGTAGTACTAAGAATTGTGAGAACTTGATTGAAAAAATAAACCAGTCTTTTAGGTTGACAGTTTATCCCATTATTTATGACACTTTGTTAGGGTTAGATATTCTGGCACTCAACTCCTGGCTGAGTGTGTAACCTGGAAATTCTAACAATTACACATATTTTTTTTTTCATGTTCAGTACTCTGGAACTACCGTACACAACAGCTTTGGAGGCTGGTCGTCGCCAAGACAACTTTGACAAAGAGCCGACCTCACCGCACTCTATCGCAGCAAAGGTCGCTGCTAAGGCAACAAAGAAGACAATCAAGGTCCCAAAGAGTAAGTTTAGCATTTACCCACTAGGAACCAGGTTGCAGTGAAATATATTATTGAAATATATATCTAAAGTCTAACATTGCCACTATTAGTGAAGATGCATTGCAATATTACACTCGATGTGATTTGGAGTTGACAATTGATAGCTTCTACTGCAGGTGACTCACAAAACATTTTGTTCTAGAGAAATCAGTCTGTCATGATGTATGATATCAAGAGACCAGTGAAAGGATTTGTAATATAACTGAAGGCAATGGCATATCATTTTGAGATCTTGTATCTAAATCATCCATCGGAGACAGTTGAATTTTGACTGATTTATGAAATGATCTGTTATCATTTCTGTCAATATAGCAGCAAAGTCTATGGACAGTGATACTACCAGTACAACCAGCAGTGAACCAGACAAGGATTCTCCTCTACCCCTATGGGATCAAGCTAAACCTATCCCATCAGGACCTGCTCATCAACGTCCTACAGCTCAGACTCAGCAACCTATTGGATCATCAGCTTCACGTCCAAGCTCTGCTGCTGCTGGTCTTATTACAAGACCAATCAGCTATAGCAGTGCAGTGTCTGGTGCTGTTCAGAATGAAGGATCAGGAACTAACACAGGAGGTAATAAGGCTAACAAGTCCAAACTGACCAAACAACTATCAGCACCTGAAGAGAAGTCTGCATTCAGTACTGTCAACGATTCTAAGCCTACTCATCCAGGTTGGTTAAATCATTTTTGAAAGACTCTAATGAACATATTTCAGATTAACTTTAGTTTAGAAGTTGCCATGCTGCTTAAACAGAGTCCTGCTCTTTATAAAAGAATATATCTGAGATATGGATGAATATTTGTCACATTATTTTGTGGTCTAATTTTAGTACAAGAAGATTTTATGCTCTTAAAGATAGCTTTCAGGTAGGCTACTCTGAACCATTATTTATTCAATGACTTTGAGTACAGATCCTCCATCACTCATGTATTTCAGCTAGGTTATGCCACTGCTTTGTGCAACTATATTTAAGCCACATGCATGCAAACTGATAAAAGTGATGTGGTTGTAAGCTTTTACATCATACATATCCAGGGCTTTGTAATTAGAGTTGTTTTTCTGTTATTGTAAACCACACAGGAACCATTGGAACTAAGAACAAGAGCAACAAACCACGGTCTGCTGGGGCTACCGTTCAACAACCTCCATCATGGAGTAAGACTGGACAAGTAGAAGCTAGTGGTAGTAGCTCAGATACTGGATCATCTGCTGGCCCTGCTAGGTAAGGAATACATTCATTGCTTCCTCTATGTCTCTGTGTTCCCACTCTCTTGAAAGTTCTTGAAAGTCCTTGAATCTTGAGCATATCTGGAAATTCCTGAGAAAGTACTTCAATTTCATTGTTTGATTTTGAGTGGGCACTGTTACCTCTGTGAGTGTCTTGATTGAGTGACATTTGACCTCATAAATCCACTGCAATCTCTAATTTTGAATTTTTTTCAGGACTTTATGTGATATGTTTTTAAGGCTCTTGATTAAGCAGATCAAGGATGTGTACCAGTAGTATGAATATTATATTGATTAAAAACAAGGTTGATATGTTCATTTGATTGTTAGTAAAAGCTGACATAGTGATGGTCTTAAAGAACAACATGATTTATTTTATACATACCAATATTTGTATATTTTCTATTTTAGTCCAAGTTTCTTTGGTTCTTCTGCCAACAAACTGGATCAGGGCTCTGGACTCACCAAGAGTAAGAAGATACCGACATCATCTCAGTTCAACTTTGCAGGAGGTGAGTAGTTACAACCATGTTTTTGTTCTTTATTATGAGGCTGGTGTTTTTGAGCAAATGTTCATATTCTCTTTGTTTTTACTTTCTGTTACAAGGAACATAACATACATATGTATACATATCAGATATAAACGGTGGATGGCTCATTTCAGTCATATTAGCAGAATACAACTGTTCTTCAATTTGGTCTGGTTGAAAAGAACTGTTACCTAGAATTCTGAAGGAATTTAAAGAATATATTACATACCAGTTCATACATTGCAATAAAGAAAACAAAAAATTGGACTGAATATGTATGGAATAATTTCGAAATCTGATCAACATTATTAGCATTTATAATTCATATTTGATGTATTTTTGTAAGGGATACAGAACTGCACAAACCTAAACAAAATAAAATTAGAAAGAAGGAGGCTGAGAGGGAGAGAGAGAGAGAGAGATGATAAACTCACATCTTTCATACATCTATGTTTATCTTCTAGTTATCAAATCTGTATCATCATAGTGTCAATGTTAACACTTTCTTTTCACATATTTGATAATAATAATGATAGTAATAATAATAATAATAATAATGAAGATATTTATACTGCGCAACATATTCACCCCAAAGAGTGCTCAAAGTGCGAACTCTGAATTATCATAAACATTATTACCCCAGCAGTGCCATCTACCCATTTATACACCTGGGTAGAGTGCAGCAAAGGTGAATTAAATGTCTTGCTGAAGGACATAAAAAGCCAGGCATCAGTGGGAATTGAACTCATGACCCTGTAATTGCGAATGTTCTAATCAACTTTGCTGCAACACCTCCAGCTGATAGTTATGGAAAGGATGAAACAAATTTTTTAAAACATCTTCATGTATTTCAAAGATTTGAATGTTAACTAATTGCTTTAATGGGAATGAAGATATTAGGCATTAGTTCTATTGTTCTAGAGTCATGAAGTATGTATTAAGCACATTCATACTGCAAGTATCCATGTTTTTATGAATATTAAAAGAGGTGTATATGTGTTGTTGTTTAGATGCCTTGGGTGCTGCATCCATGTGGGATAACCCTACCACATCTCCACTAAGTGCACCCCCAGGATTACCTGCCCCGACATCAAGCCAAGGATCAGGTGGATTAGGTGACTGGTTGGGATTTGGTGTAAGCCGTGCTCCTACTGCTAGTAGTATGTGGGAATCTAGTCCTTCTACATCTAACACAGCCACCTGGTCTACCAACACTGGATCACCAGGATACTCTCAACAGGTATATTAACAAATTAGCTTAAAAATCTAAATAGTAAATGAACTTTAATATGTGGAAATGTGTTTCGGATTGCTTGAAGACTGGAAAAGTCATAATTAGGGTGATGACATTATAAAGAAATGCAGCTGATTGGTAGTGAACTTTAAATTTGATTATCAGTAATAAACCTTTCTTACCCTCTCGCATTCTCATTCTTTCTATTTCCCTCTCCATCTCTTTTCTCTCTCTCTCTCTCTTTCACTGTCTGTTTGCTTTTCCATCTTTATTTCTCTTCCACTTTCCCCCCTCTCTCTGTAACCCCCTCCATCTCTTCTCTTTCTGTCTCTCACTTTCTCCCTTTCTCCCATTCTCCATTTCTCTCCCTCATCATCCTCTCTCTATCACCCATCTCCATCTCTTTTCATCCTCTGTCTCTTTCTCTCTCTTCCTTCCCTTTGTCTCTCACAGAACTTTTACCAATCTCCTGGAGGTTTGTGGTCCAGTCCCAGTACCCTGGGTGGAGGAGAGAGTACCTGGTCTGGAGGGAGTACTAGTCTCTTTGATAACTCTATCTGGAGTAGCTCATCAGACAATAATAGCTCCCTGCTGGATACCAGTGGTGCTCATAATGCATCAGACCCTGAGGTGAGTTACACCACTCCTTGATTGGTTGGGATGGTTTAACGGGGGTTTATAGGTAATAAAGCTCCCTGCTGGATACCAGTGGTGCTCATAATGCATCAGACTCTGAGGTGAGTTACACCACTCCTTTATTGGTTGGGATTGTTTAACTGGGGTTTATAGGTAATAATAGCTCACTGCTGGATACCAGTGGTGCTCATAATACATCAGACCCTGAGGTGAGTTACACCACTACTTGATTGGTTTGGGTGGTTTGACTGGGTTTTATGGGTAATAATAGCTCCCTACTGGATACCAGCATTGCTTATAATGCATCAGACCCTTAGCTGAGGTGAGTTAGACCCCTGTTACATCTATTTTGAACCTATCTGAGATCGGTCTTGGACAGTTTTGGAACGGGTTAGGAAAAAAAGTGTGACCTTGCTCAAATCTGTTTCAAAGCGGTTCGAGGTAGGAAATGGCCTGTTTACATCGCGGCGCTCAAAAACTGCCCGAGATAGGTTCCCTGGTAGTGCCATCACAACCTGCATGTGTGCACAGACCCTAATTGTCAATTTGATAAACTCCATGGGTCTTGGAGCAGTCTAGCATAACTGCAGACTTGCTGTGTCAATATAGGTTTGTAAATCATTGAGTTGATTATCAGTAAGATTAGTGATAGTTTATAAGAAACTGCTAATCAAGCTAGGTGTTAACAACCTAAATGTCTTTTCTTTCATCTTGTTTGCAGGCAACTCCACGAGCTTTTGACCCGTTCCGCAGCAGTATCTGGGGTCCTTCTCATGGCAATGGAGCTCCTAACCCATGGGCTAACCCAGACATGGAGAATAACAAATAGACAGAGTCAGTAATGAGTCATGGCTTCAAGATAGACAAGCATTATTTCATTTCCTTCTCTGTTTTTTTTTTTTTTTTTCTCTTCATTGCCTCCCTGTCCCTGCTCCCTGCACACAATTGTCAAGCAAGTACATCTCATAGTGTTTTAAATTCTTGTACAAATCAGATGGTATCTTTTTAATCTTATTTATATGTTGTGTACTTGTTAAGGTTGTTTGATTCGACTAAACAAGTAAGCAAGTAAAGAAGGAGTTGCATTATATTAAGTAGTAAGAGATATATGAACATGTTTCCCTGAATAAGAGATAATTGAATATCAAATGTTAAATGCTTTAAGGTGTAATTAACCCTAAAAGGACTGGGGGAGGAGCATCATGCCCCCCCCTCCCCCGACAAATTTTGGCATGTAATACGACCTGCAGCATTTCATGCCATGTCACATCACATGTTTAGTTTTTATTTCAAGTCTTTTGCATCTTTGACACCAAGTTTATGAAAATCAGTCATACTGTGGTGGAGTAATATGATCTTTATGACCTCATGTCAGACTGAAAATGAAGAATTTCAGAGTTTTTCTGTACAAAAATGAATGAGAAACTGTTGTTTCTCAGTTTTGTACTTTTCACCTATACATTTTTCTTTAAGCTAGGATTATCATCTTTTCAACAACATATTGGTTCAGATGGTAACTTGAAATGGCAGACTTACAAGAACAATGAAACAGTTCTGTTTAAAAAAACAAATGTAAGAAATTCATAGAAGCAATAGAGTACATAAGAATTGAAGGCACTTTCTATTTTTTTTGTGGAGCCACCAAGGTGGAGCGAGACTAAGGGATCCTTAAAGGTAGTAGCCCACATTTGCAGAACATTGTTCAGAATTTGAAGAGAAATAAGCCAATTTCAATTTTAAATGACAGATATTTATGTAAAACAATCATGTTATCAAATTTACAACAGTATTCCAAAGAATAAGTGAAAAAATGAATAGTTTTACTCTTATAGCATCAGGAAGATGCCTTTACAAAACAAAGAAAATAAAAGAAAATTGGTGTTGAATATTTCCTTCTCAGTCCTAAACAGGAATGTACTGGGATCTCAAACTTTACAGGTGTTTTTCTGTGGCTTAAAGCAAAACGTTTGTACAGATTGGGTGCCACTTGCAAATGTGGGCTACTAACTTTAGTGACGTCCGTCATCTGTGACACTTATGAAACTTGAATAACTATTTGCACGTTGTAACCAAACTTGGATGGTCGATGCTCAATAGGGACCTCAATGTTATCTGGGGGTCAAAGGTCATGTATGTAGGTCAAAGGTCAAATGAGGACAAATATTAAAATTTACCAGCAAGTTTCTACTGAGTGAGTAACTTTTGAACCACTAGCCAATTTGTAACCAAACTTGGATGGTAGATGCCTTACAGGGACCTCGCTGTCATTTGGGGGTAAAAGGTCACGTATGTAGGTCAAAGGTCAAATGAGGTCAAATATTAAAACTGATCTGCCAGTTTTTACTAGGGTTGGTAACTTTTGAGCCATAAGCCCATTTGTAACTTAACTTGGATGGTAGATGGCTTACAGGGACCTCAGTGTTATTTGGGGTCAGAGGTCAAATGAGGTAAAATGTTACAATTTACCTTCAAGGATGATTGCACACGAACGTGGCGAGACACATTGTGGCTCTTGCCTGGTTTCTTTTGTAATATTTCAAAGGTTTTTGTATAAAAGAGTCATCTGCAAGGCCTTTTATTATTTGATTATCAATTAAAATGTATAAAGTGTATTAACACATAATATGCATTTATTATATTTGATGAGAAAAATAATGATATACATTGAAAAATGATGGATTTGCATTCTTTGTGCAATTCTCGGGGTGTATGCAAAATTTTGCAGTGGTCAGTCATGTCATGGCCAAGATCTTGGGGGGGGGGGCAATCATCAACCCATCAAAATAGCCAATTCTTGTAGGATTAACAAGTTAACATACTATAAAATGATGTGAAGAGCAAGTTAAAAGAGGAAAGAACACTTGGTGAAATATTTCTTGGAACATATCACTAGTAGAGAGTGAAGGAATTTGATGCTATGTTCTTTTTCATTGGCTATGTTTTTACACTCTGATGTTCTTTCTAGAGAATTGTCAGTACCTTTCTCTTTGAAAACTAGAATCAATTTATGCACTTTGCAAAATGATCTAATTTACAAGGTTACAACAAAGCACTTCATGTGATATCATATGCAAAATCAAATGCATTACTTTGTATTTTAAAAGTTTATTGTATCAGTACGTCTAAATAGATACAAGCACTTTCAGTTGGGTCAAATTATCTCATAGTGTTTTTAGAGTATTTGTCATAATTCCAGTGAGATGGTGTTTTTTCCCCATGTATTTTGGGTTTGAGATTCTATGGACCAAATTACCACAGAATTATCAAGAAAGGTCATTAAAAGCTTAAGGCTTGTTCAGATATGAGGCGAAAAATCCCTGCAACATTTTTAGTTTAGTTCGGATATTGCGCCACAAACCACCCCATTTATAGTATCGAACATGCATTATCGCATCAACTCTAAAATGAAAGAGAGTTTTGTCAAAAGTTGCGCAGCCAAACACATGACAATATATTTTGTGCTAACTTTTTAAGAATTTGATTGGTCCACAGCTTTTTGCAGCCAGGTGACAAAAAAGTGTCTCCTGCCTCAGTGACATTTATTTTTGTCACCTCATACCCCATTGACTTGTAGTCTTGTACAATAAAAATGTTGTGGGGATTTGTTGCAGGGATTTGTTGCAGGGATTTGTCTCCTCATATCTGAACAAGCCTTTAGGCAAATTATAAAGACACAATAGTGAGGACAAATGAAGAAATCATATTCATATTGGTTTTTTTTATTTGTTTTTTTTCTCACAATTTTATAAAGATATGTTCATTGAGGAAAGAAGTTCTAGATTTTAATTTCTTATTTGAAGTGAAAACTCCACTTTGAAATATTAATCAGCATATTTTCTGAACATTATATTTTTATTTTATTTGGCTGACATTTATATATCCTGCATTATAAATGCTTTCAATACAAATAATTATGCCTAATGGAATTAATTTGTTATAGTTTCATTTAATCCTGACAAATTCAGATTGATCATCTCTGTTTGGTTCAGTCTTTTTATTTATTTTATCTTTCTAAACACTGAAACAGAACATACTAGTAGTGTATATACATATTATTGTAACGTCCATTAGAAAAAATAAGTGGCATATTTTTTTTTTTTTTTTTTTTACATACTTTCATTTCATATATTTACAATGTATGAAATAGAAAAAAAAAAAAGAGGAAGAAGGAGGAAAAAAAAAGAACTTAGCTAAAGCCTGGTGTTGGCCTTGTTGAAAGAAGTCTTCATATATTGACAGATGTTTCCCCAACAATGTTGAGCAACTGATTTTTCATCTTACATAATTTGATACTAGTGTTAGAACATGTATATTTTCTAGTAATGAACCCATTGAGCACAAAGTCTGAGATAACTTGGGCTGGAGTCTATGGAAAATGTGTCTTATACCAAAATCAAATTGTGTCCAACGGGAGATGGAATGTATACCATGTATAAGCACATAACTACAATAACATTCATTGTAGAAAAGTAATCTGATGGATGTTCGGTATGTTGGAAGAAATACATCTGAAGAAAATCTTGTTCCAGTAAACGTACAATGTAAAAACCAAGTGACAAAACTTCTACAAATGGGAGGTAAAATGAAAGGTGTTACATGATAGAAGTAGCTTACCAAATTATACCTCTAACAAGTCAAAATCATCTTTGAGGGACACTGAAATATTACTTTACTTGAAACTATCCATTTTTAGTAGTTTGAAATAGACTAACGCATAATTCAAGCATAAATGTATTTAGAACATGTTGAAGAAAAAGTGGATTAAAATCCAATTGTTAGTATCAGGCTGTTTGTATGGTCATATAAAGATGAATTTAATAGCCATGGACCTTGTGGTTATTTATCTAACTTAGTGCAATTTTACTCTGAATGATTCAGATGAATGAGGAACTTCATTTGTTAAAATCAGAGCTTGTTGGTACATATTGGTATGTATTTGCCAATTTTTTTTTTCGAAATTCCACTTTTCTACTGAGATGTACTTGCTTGGAGCACCCTCCCCTGCCCTCATCTTAATTGCTTGTTCTATGTATAGTTGACATATTGAATTGGAAATGATTAGACATGGCAATTTACATGTAATGTTATTGCTTATTTGAGTTATGCTAAGATTGTACCACCTGGCTTATGTTTAGTGTTTATCTTACTGTGAAGCATTAATCTTGGTGATGGTTTAATGTGTCGTGTGGGAAAATGAGAGAAAAGAAACGCTATCTCATATTACCATATCCATCTCTGATGACAAGGAGATGGATGTAGACTTAGCCAAAATTACTATATCTGATGATGTTGTGACATTGAATTAGAGAGAAATGACACTTTATGTAATTTTTAGCACAAGTAGTTTTGAATTCTCTACACAAAAATTAAGTCTTTCTGCTCTTTATGTTTCCTCAGTAAAGCATTTAGAATGTGTATGACTAATGAGGAAGCAGGGGTATTTTTTGCTGTGTATTTAAAGTCAAAAGTTCGTGGATTCTGCCTCTAGACTATTCTGAAAGACTATCACCCATTGGAGATTTGTCTTAACTCTGTCAATTGTGCATTGTAGAAGATGAATGCATGGTATAGGAGGAACAACCTTCTCGATCACTATGTGATTGAAATCAATGCATTCACTTCATCAAAGCGTAGACTATCATTTCCTATGCAAACTAGCTTTGCCAAGTCAAAGTAATCCTTTGTTGTTCTAAAAAATTGAACATCAAGTGGATAAATACATGGAAAAAAAAATGATTGAAATACAGAAAACTCTTTTGCTGTTTGAAGGGAAGAAGAAGAAGAAGAAAGGGCTCAGGTTCATTAGCCATGAGTGAGTTTTTAAAGCATCTCTATTATTGAAGATGAGATTTCTTTCTATCTTTATCTCTCATTCAATAAACTTATTAAAAACAAGAAGCTTGCCTGTATTTTTATTAATATGATTTCTTTCTTGTAGATATCCATTATGACTACTAAAGGATGCAACTCTCACAGTATAAACATCCATTACCTGACAAAGAGAATCGAATTTGTAATACTGGTATAAATGAAAATACAGAAAAGTCCCATTCAGTTTTAAAACACTGAAACTTATGTCATCCATAACTGGGGGCTTCCAAAATAAAACAAGATGATTCATTGGGTTATACAGTGAATCAAGTGTATTGCTATGCATTGATATAATATGTCAATGCATAAGTTAAACATATTATGCCCACCGTACACTATACGATCCAACGGCGACTTGATTTTCGAACATTATGAAAGTTTTAACAAGTAAAATCATCTTATGTGAACTTCGGAATAAAGATAGGAATACTAAAATCAAAATTGTGGTTAATTGCAAGCCTTGTGCTCTGAGTAAACCATATCAGCTTCAAATCGTAGCCAATCGCAAGATTGTTATGACGTCACTACAGTTCGGAATTGAGATCGTTTTTATTCCTACAGGGAGGCTCGCAATAGCCAGGAATTTAGATTTTAGTATTTATATGACTATTTGGAACTTTGATTGTTAAGAATTTACATGTTCGAATGTTTATATCAAATGCTATAACAATTTTTTTCCAAAATCGGATCGTAGACGGATCGTATAGTGGGCTTTTAAGCCCCCGATTATAGCTGAAATAGACATTGACATAAAAAAGAATGCGCAAACCAAAAAGGTCTATGTAGATTTGAATTAACTGTAATTATACTCTGTCTTAGTGTGTGAACAGAGATTATTAGGTATTGGTTTTGCTACTTTGTAAAGAGAGAGAGAGAGGAAGAGAAAGAGAAGGTAAGTAGAGGAGAGAGAAATAGAGAGATGATAGGTGTGGGGCTGAGTAAGGGAAAGAGAGAGATGATAGGTGTGAGGCTGAGTAAGGGAAAGAGAGAGATGATAGGTGTGAGGCTGAGTAAGGGAAAGAGAGAGATGATAGGTGTGAGGCTGAGTAAGGGAAAGAGAGAGATGATAGGTGTGAGGCTGAGTAAGGGAAAGAGAGAGATGATAGGTGTGGGGCTGAGTAAGGGAAAGAGAGAGATGATAGGTGTGAGGCTGAGTAATGGAAAGAGAGAGATGATAGGTGTGAGGCTGAGTAAGGGAAAGAGAGAGATGATAGGTGTGGGGCTGAGTAAGGGAAAGAGAGAGATGATAGGTGTGAGGCTGAGTAAGGGAAAGAGAGAGATGATAGGTGTGAGGCTGAGTAAGGGAAAGAGAGAGAGATGATAGGTGTGGGGCTGAATAAGGGAAAGAGAGAGATGATAGGTGTGAGGCTGAGTAAGGGAAAGAGAGAGATGATAGGTGTGAGGCTGAGTAAGGGAAAGAGAGAGATGATAGGTGTGGGGCTGAGTAAGGGAAAGAGAGAGATGATAGGTGTGAGGCTGAGTAAGGGAAAGAGAGAGATGATAGGTGTGAGGCTGAGTAAGGGAAAGAGAGTGATAATACAGAAGGGCAGAGGGAAACAATGCAATTGACATGATGTAGGTCTTGTACAAATTTCTAGTATATACACTATAACCTAATGCAGTAAATTTCCTTCAAATACTTATCGAACACAAGAACATTGAAAATAAGACTATAATTCAATTCAATTCAATTTCAATTTATTTCATTCAAAATTAAAAACAATTACAAGGTAAAAATTCAATTCAATTCAATTCAATTCAATTCAATTCAATTTCAATTTATTTCATTCAAAATTAAAAACAATTACAAGGTAAAAATATATATAAATAAAATAGAATGTGGAGACAGCTAGGAAGAACATTGAAGTCTTATAAAATGCTGCCACCAATAATACAAACAATTAAAACCAAGTAATATACAAACAAAAGAAAAGAGAGCATATTTCAAATGAATAACAAAATGATACATATAAAATAAATTAAGCAGTTTACAAAACCTAACAAACCCTAAACAGACATAACAAAAGACACAAAGATAAAAATGAGCCTGATAATTTACATGTAATTTTGTAATAGTAGTTTCTTATAATTCTTTTTAAAAACATTTAACGAAGGGCTTAATTTCATTTCTTCTGACAGAGCATTCCAAATTTTTGGTCCTTTATAAAAAACTGAATTTATGCCAACATTTGTTTTAAAAAGAGGTAAATAAAAATTTAACTGGTTTCGCATATCATAAGAAGTTATTTCAGAAATCAGAGTGAACTTATACATGAGAGATATAGGTACAACATTTTTAGATATTAAATACATTAAAATAGCTGTATTTAAAATATTCAAATCGTATATATTCAACAATTTTAATTCATGAAAAATAGGTGATGTATGGGCAAGAAAACTGGCATGAAAGACAATACGAACTGCTTTTTTCTGCAAACGAAATAATCTTAACATCGAGTAATTGGTGGAAGATGCCCAAGCAACATTGCAATAATTTAGGTGCGGAGTAACAATAGCATTATATATCATGAATAAAATGTTTCTGGGAAAAAATCTTAATTTATATAAAACACCTAAACATTTTGAAACTTTATTACAGACCTCACTAATATGTTCATGCCAATTTAATTTAGAATCAATAAGTACGCCAAGAAATTTTAGAGATTGTACAACTTTTATATTTTCATTGTTCATCTTAATATTCAAATCGTTATAATCAATTTTCTTATTCGTAAAAATCATACACTGTGTTTTCTTTACATTTAAAATCAATTTATTAAAGATTAGCCATTTACTGATTTTCTGCAATTCAATACTAAAATTCAAACATAAAGTATTAATATTATCATGGCTCATGAAAGCACTAGTGTCATCGGCATATAGAATAAACTGTAACTTATCTGAGACATTACAAATATCATTCATATAAATAAGAAAAAGAAGTGGACCCAGAATAGATCCCTGAGGCAATAAATAAAATTATACAGAGTCGATCCAAACTATTAGTCCAACACTGCCAACATGAACAGTTACTATGAAGTAACTAAGGTGGTTAACACATTATTCATACCGATTTAAAAAGAATAGAAATGTACCCCTCATACAGCAAGAAATTATTGATTTATTAAACATGTGCCACTATATACCCGAATATGTCAATAGCATTGATAATAGATATGGATGTTTATTGCTAGCTAGAGAACTCATCCTGCACCATATACAACTTGCCTTATTACCAGTAGGTGGGATGTTGTTAATACATTGAAAAACAAAAATTGAATTAAATGCTTCATCATAAAAGTTACCCACTTGACTGTATTGACTTCATTGTCATAAGTTTCATAGAAATTCAAGCGTTATGGACAAAGCTGGATGGGTCTACAGTAATTGCAATCAGTAGATATATACTTTGAGGAAACCTACTAAATGCAATGCAATGATGAATAAACGAATGAATAAAAGAAAGAATAAGTAAACATAATGCAAGGGCAGTTCAGAAATTGACCCTTTTCCCTTGACGTATTTGCTAACAAATTTTGAGCCAGAATGAAACCAACTCGGTTTTTCACTCAGAAAAGTTAAAAACTCGACAGTCAATACCTATTTGATATTAAAAAAGAAAAGGATAATGGAAAGGACACGGAGATTACCAAAATATTCCACGGAAGATCCTCTGGCGACAATTCCCCATTCCCTTCCATCACGCAAACTTTTATTTAAAACCCTGTAACAAACATCGAAGGCCAGGAACCTGCAGTCAATCTAGTGAACATGGCAGATTTGACCCTATCGCATTCATACACAGTCAGCCTGAACGTAGCCGCTATAGGGGTAGCCCCCAAAGCCTCCCAAAAGGGGCCCAAATTCGATTGATTTCACCCCAACTATCATAATTATGCACCAAATATTGTCAGAAAAAGTTTTCTTCGGGGTGCAATAAATGATAATTTCAATGATATCAAAGTTAATTGCGAAAATGGCATTGTTTTCTCAACGGTATTGTGTCAGGTTCATGTAAACACACCTTCTGTTCATCTTCACTCGTTTGACAAGGAGAGCAGGCTGGTAAAAGTATGTAGGCTATGATTGTGGCCGCACCATGCTGAAATCTACCATTCATCTATTCCTACCCCACAATCTATCATTTTCATGAGTTGGAATGTAAATCATGACCCGGGATTGTTACTATATATGATTTGGAAATGAGTCTTATATTGCCATATATCATTGGACCAATAGTCTGTACACAAAACATCGGTTGATCGGCTCATTTGCTTTATACAGCAAAGTAAAATTCTTATATTAGTGAAATTATGATCAAACTGCATCATTAGACATGGAACGTCTTATTCACCTGCATGGAAATTATAATCACCAATAAAAAATCTCGTTCTACATCTAAAAATATCACCATTGCTTGGGAGAAGGCAGCCCTAAACCCAATTTCTGTACAATTGGCCGAAGTCGGTATAACCTTTTTTTTTGTTACAAAGGCTATGAACTTGTATATGTAATTTTCATGTCATATTTACCATATACATTGGCAGTTTTTGAAATAGTTTCAAGTGGGATGCAGTGGAATAAGTTTAGGAAACAAGCTGCGAGCAAATGTGAGGCTACAAACTTGTCTTTAGATATTTGTATTTATTTTAAAAAAAGTGAGAAAGTGGCTGTGTAATGATGGTACGGATTATGATGGTTTCTGAGGGAAAAGAGGAATTCTCAGCATCCCTCCCCCGAATGGAGATAGTTTATAAATAATATCAGTTAACAAAAAGTAAACCCAAAGATATATGTATCAACATGATTTATCATCTTCATGAATTAGAGGAATAGTGTGTTATCGTTGTAATCATGGTAAATGTGTATGTTTTGTAGATTATGCTCTTCACATTTCATCATGAAGATTTAAAGAGTTACCTTAAACTTAGACAAACAGAATGAAGTAACCAGGCGCAGATCTGGGGGCGGGGGGGGGGGGGCGAAACCCCCCCTCCCGCCAAAAAAAAAAGAAAAAAAAAAAGAAAAAGGAAGAGACTAAACGATAGTTGATGGAGCAGTGAATAATGTAGGCGCATTATGCACCAGTAATCATTAAAAGGAAGTGTTTTTTTTTTACTCGCTAGCTACGTTCGATGCCCTAAATGGAATTAACATCACCTGAAACACGATATTGCCTGCCCCAACTGGCAGCATCAAAACCCATGCAGTTTATGCTACCAATATTAAAAGACATGTGTTTATTCAACAATAAAACTCACTTTATGTTCCAAACATTATTGCAAGAGAAGGGGGGGGGGGTTCGCAAAATTATATCTTTGCCTCTGAAATTTTCTTAAGGGGGGGGGGGGGGGGAAACTGCCCCCTGTCCCCCCGGATCGACGTCTCTGCTACAATGTCAAATGGAAAAGAAAAGTAGTACATCTGTATACAAATTACAATATACTACAAATGAACTACATGAAGCATAAGTATATATATAAAAAAGAGAAACATATAAAGAAATAATGCAAAATCAGTAGTACCGGGTAACTATAACAAAGCGTGATACATTCTACATCACATGACGCAACATTGCATGCCGCGACTCCCTCGATCTGCCGCCTGCAGATGTTCTGAGTACGTAGTGGCACACGGTTCCAGCGTTAAAATCTCCATAACACATTGCGCACATCCTGCCTTTTATTCAGAACGACAGTCAGGGATCACGCTAAAGCAAAACTGTATTAGGTGCGGGGCTTTTTGAGCAACATTTGACACTACATGTATCTCTTTAAACATTAATTTTGATTACTGAAATCTTGAAATAAAAACTTAATTTCCTGATTACCGTTCATGTTGATTTCAAAAACAATTTAATTACGATATCCTTGAATCACTTTCGTAAGTTTTTAATTTCATTTCTCGCTCAGATGATCAGCCATTCACTCGGCGTCTCGACCGGGCCCTGTTTCTGGAAATCAACGCCAAGTTAGTCATATCTTTGTCCGCCAACTACAGAGATGACTCTAATCTTGCTAAACCGTTTCACGAAGAGCATGCTAGCTAAATATCTCGTGAATCGATGAGGAAATGTGACAACACATAGACTTGATCACAATCACACATATATTTTGTAAAAAAGAAATTATCAGAACTGCAATTATTTGAGTGAACTGGTGAGGGCAAAGATTAGAAATAGTAGCAGGGGGTTATAAATACAATATATTTTCAAAGAAGGCAGATTACCCAAAGAAAAATCTTTAAAATTTTGTTTTTAGTAATTAAGTTAATTGTCGTTTTGAACGTAAGATGGGTACCCCCGGGACACTAGATTTGCAAAATAAACCCTAACGTTCATGATCGGAAAAAGGAGACAAATTAAATATTTATCCAGCGTCATGTCTTGACCAAAACGTTGATATGCATAATTTTGGCAAATTACAAGCTAAAATATGTCTCTTAAAAAGTATTTTGTTTAAAAATCTACGATATAAATTATCTTAATAAATATGGGTCTGAAATCTACAGACTAACCCTTTGACTATGCCTTGCCTGACGTGGCAAAATATTGCGTTCTTTTGTGAGATCTTACAATCACGGGAGAATATAGGAAACCTTTTTTGCAGATCGTTTCATATGAAACATGAAATATGATATTTATACATGAGCAAGGATGAATTACTGACTGCATGAACTCTTAGAAAAGATAGATTTGAATTATTTTTAAAAATCTATGTAGCTTCCATTTTGGCCAGCCATAATCTACCAAATTAGTGGCATGTGATGGCGCTGCATATCAACGAAAAAATGATATGACAGGGCCAGAGGCGTCATAAGCTCTTATTAGTCGGGACGTTGGCGTTGATCTTGGCAAACACGGCTTCGTGAAACACGTAGCAGACAACTAGCCAACTAGCGGCGATCTTAGCTGAGAAGTTGACTTTTGACGGTTTCGAGAAACAGGCCCCTGCTGACTCTCAACAATGAACGCCGACCAAGCCGGGGAGGGGTTCAACCTAGGAAGGTTATTTGTACGGATTTGGATATTTGTTTATTGTTATATCTAACAACAACAACAAAATCATTCTTCAGTTGCATTTGGAGCTTGGAGAAGAAGCTTTCACTTTTTTTGTTTGTTTTTGTTCAAAAGGACCCTGCTGGCAGTGAAGGGGGGGGGGGGGGAGTTACAAATGGTTACAAATTCAAATTCAAATTCAAATGTATTGATATGAAATCCAAAATTTTGGATTATCATCAAAATGAACAATACAAAACAAAACAAAGGATATACATAAACATAAACATTATATAGGCAAAAGTATACATATTTGACAAAATCATTGAATGATTCGAACCGAAATCAGACAAAAATGTAAAAGTATACAAAAATGATATAATAGTGTTGTATTTTTCTATAACTTAGAGACATAATACATAAACATAAATACGCGCAGCTCCTGTCGTACTCGGCCTTTATTCTGCAAAATAAAAGTAAAAGAAAAAATAAGTATAACAAAATAAAAAGTCTGACTATTATGGTCCAAGCCTGCTCAATCTTTCATTATACATCATTGCTAATGGAGGATACACAAATTTTGGTTCTATTACATAACACTCGTACAAGTCTTCAGAGGTTAGCATATCCCAGGTGTTCACGCAGTGGAATCACACAAAGGAATTCCAAGTAATTTAAAGTTCAAATGAGGCCGAACCCCTATAAAAGGCCGACGTCTCGAGTGGTATTCATCTTTTCCTTGTGTGCAGGCAGTAGTCAAAATGGTGGCTAGAGAACAGCGGCTCAACTCGCCTTGTCTTTGTGACTCGGCTTATGGACTGGGCGCGGCCCTGTTCCAATACATAATAATAATAATAATAATAACATTTCTATAGCGCTCTTACGAACTACAAGTTGTTTCACAGCGCTTTACATAGGCGTAATAGTAGGAATAAAAATAAGCATTGATTTGGTTACTGTTTGAAGAGTAGAGTTTTGAGATGTTTCTTGAAAACCTCCAAGGAAGGGGATAAACGAATAAATCTTGGTAGATCATTCCAGAGTCTTGAGGCGCATGCCTGGAAAGCATTGTCGCCAGCTGAGGTGTATGTCCGTGGAATATGGAGTCGGGTACTGTCTGTACTAGAGCGAAGACCAGGACGTACAGACTGGTGTGGTAGGATGAGAGAGTTGATATATTCTGGAGCTTTGCTCTGGATACTCTTGAAGACAACAGTCAAGATCTTGAAAACGATGCGTTGCTTGACTGGAAGCCAATGCAATTCTCTAAGCAAAGGGGTGACATGATCATATTTACGGGCCTTAAAAATCAGCTTAGCAGCACGATTCTGAACCCTCTGAAGACGTTGCATTTGTGACAAGTTGATTCCATACAGTAGAGAATTAGCATAGTCAAGTCGGGACAAAACAATAGCTCGGATAGCATGCTCACATACTTTGGCACTTATGTATGGTCTTATGCGAGCTATATTTGACAGATGAAAATGAAGTCCGCGACAGAGTGATGAAACATGTTGATCCATTTTAAGAGCTGAATCAAACTCAACACCAAGACTCTTAGCAACCACTGCTGGAAGAATGGAGATGTCCGACAGAACAAGGGAGACATCTGACACATACTGCCGTGCTTGTGGAGTAGATACTACAAGAAAGTCAGTTTTGTCACAGTTGAGCTTTAACATGTTAGAGGCCATCCATTCCTGGAGATGCTCAATGCACTTAGACAGTAACAAAAGGGCATGGTTCACTGATTCAGTACTTCTAGGATCAGCAAATGTGTACAAGGAAACGTCATCTGCGTACAAATGATAACATACACCTTCATACTGTCTGATTACGTCCGACAATGGTTGAGTGTACATACTGAAGAGTCGTGGTCCGATTACTGATCCTTGCGGAACACCATAATCAAGAGACTTCGGGGAAGATAGTTCACACGTAACTTTACATCTGCTGGTTCGATCCGCCAGGTAAGAAGTGAACCAGGACTGAGCAGTACCTGTAATGCTGAACACTTCAGACAGTCGATTAAGAAGGATTGTATGATCTACAGAGTCAAAAGCCGCAGAAAGATCCAGTAGAATAACAAAAGCCACACGTTTCATGTCCATAGCTTGCAGGATATCATTCTTGATCTTTAAAAGGGCCGTCTCTGTGCTATGATGTCGTCGATAGGCTGACTGACAGTCAGTATTAAGTTCATTCAATTCCAGGTGCTCTGAAACCCGAGTCAGAACGACCTTTTCGATAATCTTGGATAGAAAGGGCAGATTCGAGACTGGTCGGTAATTTCTCAAATTATCTCGATCAAGGGTGGGTTTCTTGATGAGAGGTGTGACGATGGCATCTTTAAGAGATGATGGGAACTCACCAGAGTTTAAGGATGTCTCAAGTATTGACGAAATGTATGGAAGAAATATGTCAATGTTCTCCTTCAACAACCACACTGGAATAGGGTCAAGTGAGCAAGACTTATTTGGCGATGACATGATAACCCTGCGAACTTCATCCACTGTAACAGAGTCAAAGCAAGATAACTCTACTTTATTTGAGGCACTAACTCCATCAAGATGGTAACGATGAAGATCTCCAGTTCTTGCTGTAGCAGCATCAGATGAAGAAGATGCTGATGATAGAGTCTCTCTTATACCTGCTACCTTCTGAGTAAAGTATGTAGCGAATCTGTCAGAGAGATCTTTGGCAGACACATGCGCTGGGAGAATTGTTGGAGATCTGTTCAAGAGTGTGTTAAGTGCACGAAATATTGTCTTTGTATCAGCACCACTCAACCGGTCATTGTAGAATGACGACTTTGCTTTCCTGACTAGCCTGTCCAGAGTGTGGATCTGGTCCAAGTACTTGACGTGATCACCAGCTGTGTGACTCTTAGACCACGATCTTTCAAGTCTCCTTCTGGTACGCCTCGCTTCGTAGATCTCATCAGTGTACCACGGTGGATGAGAACGAAATTTGTGAGTCCGTTTAGTGGCTGGACATAGGTTATCCAGCACTGTAGAGATGGCCGTGTTGTAAAATGAAGTCTGTACATCTGCAGAATCACGAACTGGCAATCCCATAAATGCTTCAGCTATCTCAGAACGGAATGACTCCTTGTTAAGGCTGCGGAAATTACGTGAAACCGAGGTCACATTCTGTAACTTTGATTTTGCCACATCAAGTACACAGCTAAGAATATAATGATCAGAATATTACTTCTCATGAATCTGGCAGGACCTCACAAAGGAATCATCATTGTCCTTAGAAATAATCAGGTCGAGCGTATGACCGCACTTATGAGTAGGACCCTGGATGTGCTGGTGAAGACCTGCTTCATCAAGAGATGAGAGGAACTGAGCTGCATCAGGTTTACTAGGAATTTCCACATGAATATTAAAGTCTCCGAGAAGAAGGACTTTGGACGAACGTGTAGAGAGCTCTTTGATCAGTTCATCAAAATCAGCTAAGAATTCACTAGTTTTAAGGGCATTCCGCACAGAAGGTGGAGGCCTATAGATGACAACGTAGCACACCATTCTTGCAGGATCAGTAACACAGACTCGTTCATAAGAATCATGTTTTGGTTCAATATTGATGACAGACAGGTTGAGCTCAGTTCTGCAGATAAGAGCAATTCCACCATGAGCATCATCATTCCCCCGTGGTACACTGATGAATGTATAACCTGATGGAGTACTCTCACCAATCACCACTGGATCCTCACTCCTTAGCCACGTTTCAGTCAGAAACATTATATCAACATTGTTCTCTAAGATGTGATCGAACAAAAGAAATGTCTTGTTTTTAAGTGAACGACAGTTCCATAAATGGACATTGAGTTTATCATGTCTCTCCCTCTGAATGGGCACCAAATTATCAAAATTTGCACCTGTTTTTAATCGAGAAGATGGCCTTCTACAAGAGCTTATAAGTACAGGGATAGTCCTTGCGTCATTCTCTTGGCTGTATACATACTTCTCCTGTAGGTGCTTCTTTGCATGAGCATTTCCAGTCCTATCTCGAATGTGCCGTCCACCTCTCCTGCCTCTTATGTGACTTATACCCAACTCCATGATACGAGTATAAGTATCAGGGGATAGATGGTGGGTCCCATAGCTATGGCGAAATGAGTACAAGGTTTGCCTTGTATAGCACATGTTAAACATGTCAGATCCATTTGCATGAGAGCTTGACTTGACAGCACAAGGCATTGAGGAAGTGCGCTCATCCACTGTCACTCTATTCATCCAAACTCCAACAAGAAGCTCATCTATTGTCATTGAGGTGAAGTGAACAATAGCAGCTCCCTCAGCAATATGCACTGTACTAGGACAGTGTATCAAATATAGCAGCAAGACAGTCCAAACTTGAGCAGGAAACATTCTGATTTTACTCCTACGCAGAATGATGGACTGATGTCAAAATTGTCTAGCAGGTGGACAACCACCAACAAAACCACATGGCACTGACTCTGAAGGAAGAAAATCTCAAAATACACCATAATCAACACATAATTTGGGAGGTATGGCAGCAGCACAACAGCGCCTCATCCTCTCTAGTCTAGTATACATCCAGACATGCTCGGCATGCTGGTCGTAGAGCCTTGCAACACTTGCACCCCCGTTCCATGGGTAGGCCTGATGCTGGACGTACTTCAGAAAAAGTTTGCTGGTGTTGCCTTGCATGTCTTGGCGGCATGGCTCAGCATGAACGTGGGTGAAGCCCCGTTCCATTTCTTCCAGACTTATGTTAAAAGGCTGGATTTACATGCAAGCAAAGTGACATTCCCTCCACTAAACTCCTTCCACAACCTTTCTATGTTGACCTTATGTCAACTTGGCGACTGAGTTTTGGGATCGTTATCCGATTCTTCTCTTCTGATTTGTTTTTCAGAAGCCTTCTTTATCTTCATAGATGAAATAGACCACTACAGTATACATGCCTGTACACTGTAAAAGTGGTTTAAAAGAAAAAAAGAAAGCCACTTCGTCAAACTTATTGGTGTAATTGACCGAAAGTGCAGTTAAAGCGAATCGATGCTTTCTACTCAAAGGAAAGTGTGAACTGGCCTGGATATCCACGCAATATCCAACAATACTTGCTCGTATGCATGGCCCACAAATAAAAAAATTAACCAAACAAACAAACACCCTAACTGAAAAGGGGTAATGAATATGAGCAACAGTTCATTAAAATGTTCCAGTTTTCCACTCCTTTCCTTTCAGAGAAAACTATACGAGAATTTAATTAAACTTCAATCAAAATATGAAGGCCACGTACTCTTCGTGAACTTCTCTGCGCTTGCATTTATGTTTTGCACATCGAGCAATTCTGCAGTTACAAAGAATCGGTGAATCATACCAGAGAAATGATGGGACCTCTCCAAAGTCCAATTTGAATCCTCAATATTGGATTTGCAGCCATGTCAAAGACGGTGAAAATCCTAACCAGTGAAATAAAATAATCACAGGTGTACATGCGTGACTCGTACAATTATTGTGTGTGTGACAAAGATTCACTATTCATGATAAAGAACGTACATCGTCAAACAGTAAACCAAAAATAGTCAATGTAGAGAGCCGATATGTAATATTCAAACGCACGGATCTCCATGCTACCAAAACACAGCTAGTTATATTCTTGCTTCTTTGTCATGAAAAAAAACCCTTGTTTTCGCACATTGTGTAATGATTGAGGAAGATTCCTCAAGATGGACCACGAACACAATCTTTGGATTTGCTCACATAAGTCTAAAACTTTTAAAGGGAGACTTTTTGATCTGCAATTATATTCTCCTTTGGATAAATAATTATGAGCTATGGCTTAATAGCCTTAATTGAATCTACTGTCATGAATATTAAATTATTCAAGACATAATGTCTTGAATAATTTAATATTATTATGACGCACATCAGAGGCCGACCATTCTACTGTTCATGGAACCACTCCAAGTTAAAAAGAAAAAAAACTAAGAAGAAAAGGTATACTCATATTTATTAAACCTTTCAGATTTATAAAGTTCTGATTACTTCAAGAGATGTATTACTTAACATTATGAAGTTTTGAGATGTAAGCTTTTCAATGCCGTGATTCTTAGAAAGTAAATAGATAAATAAGGCCTTCTTCAAGTTGCCAATTTACTACGGCGTTCAACGCTTAATTCTCGTCGGCTACGGTGATGTGGTGTCCATTTTTAAAACAACATCCATGCAGCATATTCCCATTATTTTTAATAACAAGCCTATATGCCTCAATAATAAGACCTTTTTTGATATTGAATTATTTCAGAAAGGTATAGTTAAGGTCTCGGATATAATAGTTGGAGGTCAATTAAGACCAGTTTCATACTGGTATGATCTAAAATTTTCATCTGAAAACTTGCTCAAAATTCAAAAGATATTTTCAGTAATAACAGAAGAGTGGATACAAGGTGATTTTATGGAAATTGATACAGACAACTTTGAATTCAATCGATGATATGTGGACATGTTCAGAAACTATGTGATATAAAATCTAGACGAATATATGACCACTTTATTGAAAATTTTCAAATTGATTATGTATTTCATGTTACAGATGGGCAATCCGAATATGATTTGGGAATGGGGGAACTGAAAGAAGTATTTTTGAGACTGAAATGTGCAATGCTATGCAATAAACACAGAGAATTTCAATACAAACAATTACAAGGGGCTGTGTACATGAAAAGGGAACTTTTTAAATTTGGTTTTGAGACAGATAATTTGTGCTCCTTTTGTAAAAAAAGAAGTTGAGACTTACCAACATTTATTTTTTTATTGTCCTGAAGTTAAGCAATTATGGGAAGAGATGAGTAAAATATTTCAACTGAATGAACTTGGCGCTGACAATTGGAAAACAATTTTCATGGGGATATCTGGAAATACTACAAGAGTAGCTTTAATAAACTGTATTATATTCTTAATCAAGTATATTATTTTTAGTTCAAGAAAACAGGGAATATTGCCAACCGCACAGAAAGTGACACATTTGGTTAAAGAGTATAGAGATACGGAATATCAAATAGCGTTTAAAAAAAAAGGAAGCTGGGGATGCACTTAAGGAAATGGGAACGAATCAATGCACACCTTTCTTAATACTATGGATGTATTGGTTGCTTCATGTTTCTGTTTTGTGTTGTTTATTTGTTCAAATACAGATAGTTGTACCAGAGCAGGATGCATCGTGTGTGGGTGTACGTGTGTAGATGGATGTGTGAGTTCTGTGACGGGGAAGAGGGGGGGGGGGGGGGGGGGGGGGAGCTGTGGGTGATGGTGAGTTGAAGTGAGCTTGTTTGAGTGTTTGGGGAGAGAGATGAGGGGGAGGGGGTAAGGGGGTTTAGGTGAGTGTGTAGGGATGTTTTATGATAATAATCTTCCTCTAATTAACCTTTGAAATAATCTTTTATCCCTTTTAAAATTTATTTCTTCTACAATTATTATGTGCAAATGAGATTATTTCTATTCTATTCAGGGAAAAAAGTCATCCTTTACAAAGTTTTTTTTTTCCTTGTTATTTTGTCGTTTGATATGGTTTTTTTTTCTCTGCTTTCACATTGTTATAGAAGAGAAATTTGGCAGTTTAATTTCATTTGTAATCATTTAAAAATATTTGTAATCTCATTGATATTGATATATTTATTTGTTTGATTGTTTATTGATTGTATACATGCAAAGAATCTTTATTCATATCAATTGTGATTGTAAACTTATTGATTTGAAAGAGGAAGAAAATAAAATATTATTCAAAACAAAAAAATATTCCCTCAAATAATTCATCCGAGTCACCTGCACTGTGCGTGCATCGAAAAGGATTGACCAATATCATGAATATCCTAAGCAACATAAAAGCCCATGTTGGTTAACTCATTAAAATCAATACAATGACATGCATTTTGTCATAACATGGTGTGGAAAGTGCAACCATGCACTTGTACTATTCTAATTTCACTGAACCAAACACTGAAATTTCGAGCTCGTAAGAATGCTTACATCGTCCATGTACAACTGTTTCTTTTAAGCATGTTTAGAATACCTTTGTCGTGTTCTATATCATGAGCGAAAGAAAATATTCCAACACTTGCATCTTTTGAAAAAGATCTCAAACAATTTGAATGCTTGTTTTGTGTGCAACCTGTGTCTATGGTACTCAAAACAATTATCCAGAGCTCGTGGCTTTTAATTTCGCCACTGTCTCCAATGCATTATCAAACAAAGGGAGAATACTAGAATTTGTATACCTTAATTTTAATGCAAGGTACTTGACCTCTTTGGGCATATTTTGACGTCTTTCATTTCATTTTATCACAGAGAGGCTTGCTCCAGCCAAAAATGCATGAATGTTTTTCAAGCAAGTTAAGTTTGTCTTCAAATACACTGCTGCTGCCTAGCTTGCAGAATGTAGTTTTATGTTATAACGTTAACCACTGATGATATCCATTCATCACATAATTTGACTGGATACAGCGATTCGTTCGTATAATTTTGCAAATATTAACTGCTCATTGAATGATAATCACAATGATTAACATTTTGGCTCGATAATGATCACACGCTATGTCACTGGCAATATTGTGTGAAAGAATAATATCGTTGGACTCGAAAGGAAAATAATACAATTTCACAGTGTTAGAATGTTTTCTGCTTGTAAACAACAGCAGCAGCAAAAACAATAACAACATGGTGATGATTTTAATCAGCTATTGCTTGGTTTATTGAATGGTTTATTGTACATGCGGTACGTTTGTGCATCGAGATGAATAGATGAAAGAAATAGCTTATCTTTTGCAATGAGATGATTCATTGTATTGCTGCTCCGTTTTTCCGGAACATATTCCTCTTAATATCGGTTCCGTAGATACTTCGGATTGTTTGAAATCAAACTTGAAAACGGTCATCCTTTCTCTCTTAGTTAGTTTCATCATGCGCCTTGGAATGTTTTTGATGCGATATATCAGGTATATGGTGCAATACAAGACAGTACAAATATTATGACATCACTCAAGAATAGTCATTCTGACGGGTTACTCTTTCATTATGGAGAGTCTTCTTGGTATTCTCAACACATATCAGACTGAAATGACCATGTGCGTCAAAGCCGTCAATCCGTTTCATGATTTCAAATATAGACTCTGTCCAAAAACTTGCTGACAAGACCAGTTGGTGCAATAAACTATTGCTTATTTTCAACAATTTTCCTTGCTTCCGACACATATTAAATGCTATATATTCATCATCCTCTTGTTCGTCTATAAGAATATTATACAGCAAGAAAAATAATCATTTGAAGCAAAATATTCGTGTACTGTGATAAAGTATCAAAATAAACACAAAATACCAAAAGGAGCATAAACAAAAGCACTTAAACCCAAGTGCCGAACGTTACAATGAATTCTGCTTTGCTCATTTTGAGCCCCCACTGATAAATAAATTTTAAAGAAGGCCACTCATCTTATCTGCCTGATAATGATACGGCAGTATTTCCTGCTCTAGACATATACCTAGTTCACCATTTTTGTGTTAAAAACGTCGGCACTTCAAGTTGCCTTGATTCAGGGGCAAATAAAGCAGTCTCGCTTGTCCATGATATGATATTAGTACTAGAAGTTTATCTCATATTCCACTGAAAGAAGATCTTAATGACAAACATAGATGTTTGTATCTTTCGTTTTGCAGACCTTCTGTACGGTCGTTGATTTGAAGGTACACTGTAGTCATTAAATACATTTTCAGACATGAATGAACCAAGATTTCAGATGTTCGCAACAAAATTTCTTCATTAAAAACTGCATAATGAAAATTGAATTTATGAATATGATTTGGTCAATCGTAATTATGATACGATAAAATTGACATCGCAAAATCACAATTTTGTTTTGCGAAAGCTGTCATCAATGTTCGATGTGAATGGAGATTATTACTTTGGAATACAGGCGTCAAACGAATACATTCCATATCACCCTTTTGTTTCGTTAATTGAACTCAACAGCATGAATTTGCGGGAATCAAAATGATAAGAAGAAACGCAAAATACGAATTACCTTATCTCTTGTGATGTATATTCTCATTACTTGTCAAGAGTAATCAACACTGAATCAACTAAGTTGTTAAACTCTTTGAGCATACTTCTCGCATCAGTGCACATTATCAAATTAAATATATAATTAACGTTCTCCTTGACCACTGTACCAATGAAACTGAAAAATAACTAATGTGCTTAAGTGATATGTATAAAATGCAGTATCAATACTGTACTGAAGAAAGCAAAATAATATAAAGAAAATATCAAAAGAACAATTGTATTTATTTCTCCTAAATTAATTAACCATGTATAGAGTTAAACAAATGAAAGGAATGATCTTGACACTTATCATTATGATTAAAATGAATCAGATGAACTTCATCATGTTCATAGTTATAAAGGGGCAATCAAGTTTTCCATGTATGGAAATGCGTCATCTTCTGTGACTGGCTGCTTTGAAGATGCTAATAAGAAGTACAAGTCGAAGAGGTCCCGCCCTTTATTATCTTCTCACATTGTTTCGGTTTTTCCCTCCCTGATTCACAGAAGCTGACAAACGGTTGCTTTTGTGTCTTCTCATATTTCCTCCAGGCGAAATGTCCAGTATTCTTTAATATTGTTTGCAAACAACTGTTTTCAGAGAATTCAATCGAATGAAATGTCCGCAATGTACTTTGTACATTTTGTTTCCCTTAGGTTTTGAACAACACATTGATTGACGGTTTACTATGAAAGAATCAAGTGTGAAATACAATGAATGATACTTCTTTCAAACAACACAAAATGATTCCTTTTGACAAGAATGTATTTTCATTTCTCCTTTTCTATATATATTTTCACTTTGAAAACCTCATTTGAATTTCAAATTACTTTGAATTCCTTTGTGTGATTCCACTGCCTGAACACCTGGGATATGCTAACTTCTTCGACTTGTACTTCTTATTATTGAATAGAATTCTAATTATACGTCATTATTATTTGTATAATTTAGGAATTATATTATAATCGTTATATTGTAATAGGCATATGAATTTTTCGTATTCGATTTTATCCTTAAAGGTGGGCACTATATAATATATAATTATATACCGATAGCGATACGATACGAGAAAAGTCGGCCTCGCGGGCGTTCGGTCAAGTGGGCGGACCCCTTGGCGCATATGGTTATGGGTGATCAGATACGATCTTCTAAATCATGTAAATAGAAAGATATAAGAAAATGAAATGAAGAATCGCCACTTAATAAGCTATGTGTGTGAACGATTCAGTCACAGCGAAATGTACTCTCCTCTTCACTCTTATTTCTGCGGAGTCAAATCTGACTCGGAATGGCGTCAGCTGGGAGTCGAACTCTATTCGGAATCAAAGTGACTCGATTTGATTCGGAATGGAGTTACTTTGACTCGAATTTAGTTGATGCTCAGTTGACGCTGCACCATTCTGAGTCAAATTAATTCGGAAATCCGAGTCACTTTAAATGATAGAGTTGACTCCCAGCTGACGTCATTCCGAGTCAAATTTGACTTCGCAGAAATTTGAGTGCATACTTTACACTCAAGGATTTGAAAATAATGGGGAGGGGCCGAGGCGACAGTACGACAGTTGAACAGCGCACGGCAAATTACAGTAGGCAGTGACACCATTGTCGCGGGAAGGTGTCAATTTCAGGCAAAATGACGCTGTTTTTAGTGAGATGAGATTAATCCAAAGTCAGTTCGCATGCGGCGTTATGAACAAAATTATAAAGACATGAAAGAGGGAAGCTCTCGCGCCCCACACGCCCACTCGATCCGCCACTGCTTTAGATTTAGGAACTGAATTTCTGTTAGTAACCTCTGAAGGCGTGACAAATCGTGATGTTAAATTAGACTACATTAACCTCTTGTCTCCATTCCTCTCTTTTAGATTTACTTGATATCATTACAATCGTTGGAAATATCAAAATAACAGTCTTGAATTTGACATCCATGAGCAATAAACGAGAATATCTTCTTCTTCTTCTTCTTCTTCTTCTTCTTCTTCTTCTTCTTCTTCTTCTTCTTCTTCTTCTGATTAAGTATGCCTCCTTCAATTAGACTGAAGATTCTTGCAACTATATCTATACCACCATTTGAACAAATGGTTTATTATGGAAGATTTCAATTTACAGTGAGATTTATTTAATATATTTTTTAAAGAATCAAATTTAAGATTCATGCAATTCTCTGTTAGTAGGTCAATTTATCAGTTTCTATGTCACATATTTATTTACAATCTTAGATGGAGATGTGTCCCATCTGTATTCTTTGTATTTCTGGTTTATGTACTTTAAACACCGCAAGTTTTTTTAGTTTTTATTGTTTATTACTGCAAAGGATTTATTTGCATATAATTCTTCACTGGGTTAAGTTTTCCTCAAAATTTTCACTATCCTGTTTGACTCTTGTTACCATTTTCTGTTTTTAATGACACCCTCTGTGCCATTAGAATTTAATCAAACATATACGAACTTGTAAATATTATAATATTAGTCTTCGGACTATTATCATGTACCGATTTTTTTTTTTTTTTTTTTTTTTTTACAATAAACCGAAATTGAATTGAATATGAATTAAATGCACTTCGATCCCATCCAATATAGCATTATCAACAAACTGACATGATAATGCATTCGAAGTTACTATAGGATGAGTTTCACACGTTGCTTTATTTGACAAGATGTCATTAACTGTCAGTGATTTATGTATGTGGTCTGAGAAGCTACGCGAGGAGAGAATGCAAAATAAACAATCCATGCAGATATTGCCTTCATTTAGTGGAGTATGGTAGGCCGATTCTCTCCATTATTATAAGCCGTAAGCTTTCTAGCTCCCATGCATTGCCGCCCGCTGCCACCGCCAATTTCTTCGCGCTCCTTTTGGGAAATTAACACCTTTGCTTCGCACAGTCCGGTCCAGATCCAGGCGGTACGCGCGTAGCGTTAAACTGCCAAATTTACAGAAATTGTGAGGAGCCTCTCTTGGGTGAGGCGTCATATGATTTAAAATGTTTATTACACACTCAATATGAAAAGATACTGCTGAGAAAGTAATAACTGTCTTTCCCTTGAATTGATAAAGAAAGTTGTAGGACAAGAAAAGAAAAAAAGAGACAAGGCGAGAGAATATTTTAGCGCTCAGTAGCGCAAATCTGATAGGGCTCTGGAGGAATGGTTAACCCAGGTTGACCTTGCAGACTGTGTGTAGGTTGGTCTGGTGGAAGTTTGAATTCAAATTGTTGGAAGAGATTGGTAAAGAGAAGGAAGGACTCCATTCTTGCTAGCTGGATACCCAAACATTCACGACGACCTGAAAACAAGGAGAATTACAAAACAGATATGACAGTACAAGTGTGCGAAGTAAATAAGTAATCACATCAAGGTCCATGAACATATTTTGGTTCAAGGGAGGTATGTAAATGTATATGTAAAACAATAATACAGAGCATACACAAAACATAGTAATGGAGTAATCAAGCAAGGACTACGAATCGTGTATTATAGTGAAATAATGTACGTGAAACAATATGCAGTGCTGGCATTAAGATAGTGATGGCATATTTTCACTTTGATGAAAAATAAGAATCGTCTCTGATTATTCATGAAAAGACAATTCAAGTCTCCGATTATTACTGAAAACTTAATCGACTGGATGGCTGGTACTGTACAATGTTTAAGAATGGGTTCGGGCCGACGCCGGTGTCATAGACGATTTGTTCCGGGCAGGCGATTGGATCCTTTGGAACCAATCGCCTGAATGTTCACCCGCCGATTGGATCCGCCTCGGTCCAGTCGATGCGATAATCATAGTCATTTCACCCTCAAAGTCTCTACAAAGTACATGCATTCTTTGCATACCTAACATTTATGAACCCGTCTACGCGTCTTGTAGGCCCCTACATTGAATTTGCAGCCAATCAGAATGAGTTTTCCTATAAAGTTAAGGGGCTGTTAACCGAATGCATATTATATGTACTGTAGAGTCATCTATGTGTACGATAATTTTCTCCAAAAAACACGATATTTTTACTCTCTAGTACGACAATACAGCATTTTGAACCTGGCAACACTGTTCCGGGGAACGAATTGACTAGTCGTTTCGTTCCTCTGGAACCCTGGAACAAATCTGCTATTATGACACCATGAAGCCAAAGCGTAATTGGTGTGGGTTAATACGTATCAGGACAACTCCCCCGGGAGGACAACTTCCCCGGGGACAGGGAGAGTTGTCCTCGGTGAGTTGTCAACTTGTCATCCGGGAAAGGTGTCCTCCAGGGAGAGTTGTCAGGTGGGAATCGTATCGGGGGAGTTGCCCTCCAGGGAGAGTTGTCAGGTGGGAATCGTATCGGGGGAGTTGTCCTCCAGGGCCTGAGCTGTGCTTCAGGGAGAGTTGTCAGGTGGGATTCGTATCGGGGGAGTTGCCCTCCAGGGAGAGTTGTCAGGTGGGAATCGTATCGGGGGAGTTGTCCTCCAGGGCTGAGCTGTGCTCCAGGGGGAGTTGTCAGGTGGGAATCGTATCGAGGGAACTGTCCTAGAACCGGGTTAATGTAATGTCTTACCAATACCAAATACTATCCATGTCTCGTTCTTCTCGACTTTTTGACTATCTGGTGTCAGGAATCGGTTTGGGTTGAAGATGTGCGGGTCATCCCATTTCTTAGGATCATGGTGTATTGCCCACACATTAGCAAGGATGGAGGTTCCTTTGGGAATAGAAAAGCCTCCAAGGGTAATATGAGCAGAAGTGATCCGACGTAACATGGGAATAACGGGTCTAATTCGCATCACCTCTAGTAAGGTAGCATCACAGTATGGTAGATTTGCTCGATCACTGGTAGAGGGTTGACGATCACGTCCAACAACCCTATCCAACTCTTCTTGTACCTGACAAGGATAAAAGAAGTCAGGTTAATTATTTCCGTTTAATCCAAGCCACTTATAGTTCCTAGTGGCAACTGGTAATGATCTTTGTCATACTCACCGTATATAGTTAGGTATACGCAGACGGCTCCAACAGGACGGTGTACTCACTTTTTTTTAAAACGACGGGTTCCTAGGTAATATTTACGCTTAAAACGATGGCACTGACTGACTTTTAATAGAAAATGCCCAAAGTGCCC
Source organism: Echinometra lucunter (assembly GCA_029962745.1). Taxonomy (NCBI): domain Eukaryota; kingdom Metazoa; phylum Echinodermata; class Echinoidea; order Camarodonta; family Echinometridae; genus Echinometra; species Echinometra lucunter. Next base: position 290,094 of record CM057161.1, on the reverse strand, counting down.
AATTTTTAGGTTTTAGGGACCCACTGTGGTTTTCAAACATTTCAGACCAATTTGTGGCCAAACATGACCATTTGGTGAAGAAAATACATTTTCAACGATCACATGAAATATGTAGGGGATTAAGACCCACTAAATACTGCAGGGGCCCAGTATTTGTTACAAAAGGACCCAAAGGACCAGCTACTCACTACAGTTTCCCCTCAGATGCCCTTTAGGTATATGGCAGGAGATTGCTTTGCATTGCTTATTCTTGGGGTAACAAGGAAAGAATTCACTATCAATTCCAATGTTCCAACCCAATAACAGTAATTAACCTTTGAATGCCACTTAGTACATGTACAAGAAAGCTCGAAACATTTAAAAGAAAAGCAAACAGCTGAGACTGGGACTAGGAATGCTGTACTAAGCAAATTAAAGGGATCAAAGTCGGGGTAAAACTCTCAAAAATTGTAAACCGCTAATGGAATATGATAGAACCATAAAACGGGTCACTTTTTGAATGAAAATCCCCATGGTGGGTACGCTTTTCTTCCAAAATGACCCTAAAAAATGAGTACGGGTATGGAGGCTTCAGCTGCACACCCAACATGTCCGAACCAAGTCTGAGTATCCCGCCCCCTCCCCGATTGTTCTGAATGTATGAAAACCATAGCGGGCCGCCAAAACCTAAAATTGGGGCACTTTGGGCATTTTTTAAAAAATTGAAAATCAGTCGGTGCCATTGTTTTAAGTGTAAATATTTACGTTAAAAAACCCCCGCCTTTTAAAAAAGTGAACATCATTTCCCTGTTTGAGCCGTCTGTGTGCCCAACTATACAGCATTCTCCACAGCAAAATATTCTTGATGATTAATGACGAAAAACAACTAATGGTTCTGGAGAAATATAAGTTCAACAGTCTTTATCATACAATTTTGCTCGTTCCTACCTTTTTGCACCGTTTTAAATGAAAGAATAAATGGAAGAAAATGGAACAATCATTTCGATTCCTACCTTCCTTTGTACATCTGGGTAGACAGCTAAGTAGATTATCGCCCAGGAAATAACTAGTGCTGTAGTTTCTGTGCCGGCCGCAAATAAATCAAGAACAATCCTCCAGAATTCTTCCAACGTGTAATCTTTGGAGATGTCATCTTCTAAGAATGCATCAACATAATCCCGGATGTTATCTTTCTGATACGTGTCTCGATGCATGTAGAGTTGAGACATAATGAAATCTTTGGCTTTGAATGTGACATCACGGTAATGTTTGTACCAAGGAGTATGAATGAGTGGTTCAAACACTACAACAGGATCCGTTTCATAGATCTCACCAAAGATATCAACCATTGCTTTTAGAACCTCAATGTACTCAGGATCGTTGTATTCATAACGTCGACCAAACACAAGTTGAGCTATGACATTAGCGGTTGTTTTATTCAATGTGAAAGAGAGGTTTGTTGGTGCACCTTTAAGATTCCTGATTTCTTCGGCAAGATAACGCGCCTCAAGGTTGATCTGAGGCACTAGGCTCTTCTTACCAAAGCCGAAAGAACGCAAGGCATGCAGAGAGAACTTTCGTTGATCTTCCCATGGCTTGCCCCTACTCCAGACGATAGAAGCTATACACGAGAAAAAGTGAAATATGCCGCTTTAAAGTTATGCGCGGATCCATGAGGGAGGGGGGGGGGGGGGGGGGGGGGGGGGGGGGGAGAGAAGATGGGGAGCAGGCGGACTGCACAGTTTCGATTGTTTATAACTGTATTTTTAAATGAAAATTTAAAGACATTTAGTCGTGGGCTTCCATGGGGAATTTGACACCATACCCAATAACAGGTGCTGTTCATCACTTTGAGTTTTATGACCAACAGACCTTATGTCATGCTCTGTATATTCAACCCTTTGTCCCATTTGGCAAAGTCATTATCTCACTTTTCCTGGCCCGACAATGCCCGAAGTAGGCCGAAGAATGTGTATGGTGGGACAGCCTGTTTTGCTGTTCTCCAGAAATTTAGCTTCATTACATGTATTTCCAGTGCTTTTCACAAAAGTCTGGTGTCAGCAAATTATGATCCACTCCCTATGAAAGCCCACGACTGAATGTCTTTAACATTGTAATGACATGATGGAAAGATTACAAAGACTCCAGCTTACAAACCAGATACAAACGTTTGTCATCGGCGCTAAAATAAATGAACAGCAAAGATCAGCTAATATACATAGTGTGTATTCAATAGAAAATTTAGGATTTGATAGGGGAGATATTAAAAAGCATTCCTTCTCTTGCTTCTCTGTCCTTCCTTTTCCTTTTCAAATTTATTATTTGTCTTATGATTACGTAGGCTTACAACCATGTGCACTGGGAGCCCTCAAATTAATGATTCCCTAAGTACAATAGGTCTAAAATCTAAAATCTTAACCATATGCCAGTGAAGTTGTTGTTGGTGGTGGTTTTGTGGCGATTTTCGCCAGGCAAAGTGAGAGGGCGTTTTTTTCCTCTCATTGTCGTAGACTATCTGCTCTGACATTGTATCGACAATGGCCTTTGGTGGCGTTGTGCATTTGAAGATGAATTATGTTAGTAAAGTTTCAGTTGTTATTTTTCTTTACTGTATTGTAAGTTATTTCACTTTCTTTGTGAGATATTTCACTTTCTTTATGAACCATGCAAAGGTTTTGGAGTTTCCAGTTACTTACCATTTTTGTTAGTATTAGGAAGTCCCCATCTAATTTGTCCCGGTACAAAGCGATCGGGAAAGAATTCAGCTGATTTAACCAGAGCTTGTTTGACTATCTCTCTGTCATTTAAGACAACTAGGAGAAACGGGCCTTTTCGTATGCTGAATATAGGACCATACTTCTTAGCTAGGTCCGCGCAGACTTCGTGGACTAGACCTGTTCCAAATCTGTACCCGATGATGGGCCAAGACCATGGTCCAGGTGGGAGGTTTTTCGGACGTCGTACAAACCAAGTGCAAAGAAGAAACATCCAAACTCCCAGGAATATTGCTGTAGTTGATGCTGATAAAACGACCATGTTTCCTTTGAAAGTTTTATCCTGCCAGCGATAAACTGTATCAAAAGGCCTTTACAAAGAGTCTTGTATTTTGTCAGAACTGTGTTCAGTGAAATGCTGCAATCTTAATTCCTTCCCACAAACATGATCTGCGTTCGATTGTACCTTGGAGTAAATATGGAAATAACAACATGAAGGCCTAACGTCACTGGAAGTCACATGATAAGCGGCGTAGCCAAGGAGATATTGGGACACAATATGATGATCATGATCACCCAAATGGCAAAAAGACAGAAAAAAAAGAGAGAAAGAGAGAGAGAGAGAGAGAGAGAGAGAGAGAGAGGAAGAGAGATATAGAGGGAAAGAAAGAAAGAGAGAATAGAGGAAAGGGGCTGTAGAGAGAGAGAGAGAGTGGAAAGAGAGAATAGAGGAAAGGGGGTTGCGGGAGGAGAGAGGAGAGAAGAAAGAAAGAAAAAATAGGGGTTGGGGTTGGGAGAGAGAGAGAGAGAGAGAGAGAAAGAAAGAATAGGGGTTGGGGTGGGGGAGAGAGAGAGAAAGAAAGAAAGAATAGGGGTTGGGGTTGGGGAGAGAGAGAAAAAAGAAGGAAAGAATAGGGGGTTAGGGTGGGGGGAAGAGAGAGAGAGAGAGAAAGAAAGAAAGAATAGGGGTTGGAGTGGGGAGAGAGAAAGAAAGAAAGAATAGGGGTTGGGGTTGGGGAGAAGAGAGAGAGAGAGAAAGAAAGAAGAATAGGGTGGGGTGGGTTGGGGGGGGGGGAGAGTGAACCATCTGATTCACAGTACACCCTAACAATAACGATTTCGTTCTAAATGATAATAATGATAATGAAAAAAAAAAGATAAAAGAAATAAAAAATGATAAGAATAAAAATAATAATAAAGACACATCACCGTTGTTTGAGGTTGCATTGAACATGTTGAGACTAATTCTACTTCAAGGGCAATCTAATCTACTTTTGCAATAATTTTCGGACTAATGCAAACTAACTTTTTTATATTCATTTCTTCAGCTTAGTTAGAAATGAGTTACATCCCCTGCCTGCCCAATGCCCATGTATCCTTTCCCCGGAAGCTATATGAATCTACTATTTTTCGGGGGAACGAGTTGGCTCAGATCGGTAAAGCGTCATACATGTCGAACCAAAGATCCAACCCAGGCGGATGACTGAAGCCTACGTTGTGTATAACGTGTCCCTCCCCTGTTTCATAGACGTCATAGATGTCACAGTGGAAAACACTCTGTCCCTCGGATAGGACGTTAAAAGGAGGCCCCATGTAGAGGAGTCACCACCTTTACACGTTAAAAACCCACTGCACTATTCGTATAAGAGTAGGGGGAAACCCCGGTGTAGTGGTCCACCTGCACACCCTCAGTATCTGTTATATCGGGAGGAGAGACTCGAGGGTTATACAGTGAATCAGTTCGCTTTTAGCCTCCCAGGCACAGGTGACGCCAAACCAAATAAAAATAACAATAAAAATGATGGTGATATGTGCATATCGGTGTCTGTATCATTCTTAATATAAAACTTACACCAAGAACAATTTTATTACCTTCATCTGTACGATATGCAAACTTCAAATAGACACGAGTTATAGTTTGTGGTTTCTGAAAAGTGTCAATATTATAAAGAGTAGAATATATCAACGTTGAATATGCGTTTTCGTATCAGCTGTTATTACCCTTGTCTTCCGTACTTAGGCCCCAGACTTTCTTTGCTTATTAAAAAATGCCCTCTTAGCTCCATGTGAAAAATACATTTTATGACTTTATACAACAGGCAAGGCAGGTACTTTACGTGCAGAGGTGTCAATCCCGGGGGAGGGGGGGGGGGGCAAAGACATCATTTGTCCCCCCAATAATTTCCGCACCAAAAAAAAAAAGGAAAAGAAAAAAAAAAAAAAAAAGATAGGAAAAGGAAGGAAGGAAGTGAATTGAAAGCGGAAACAAGGAAAAAGAAAGAAAATGGGACACTGGGAAGTGCTTGCTCGCTTCGCTCGCTCGCATTTAAGTATCATGCCGATAATAATTACTTTTCTTATGAAAGGAAATCGGTTTGTATCTTATGTTTCTGTCTATTATACTATTCTTCTACTCATACTAAGTAATATAACCAAACAAGATATCACTCCAAGAAATCGAGCGGCCAGTTGACCTAAAAATAGATGCACCTTCACGAGATAACGGCCTTAAATAAAAACAATAAACAAACAAACAAACAAAAAAATATTTTTCGTTAGCTCTCTCGCTACTCTAGTTGGTAAAAGCTATACAAGATCATTTCGGGCAGCAAGTATTATAGTAGCAAGATTCCATACTATCATTATATTTCGGCAGCAAGGTAGTTGACATATTTTTTGGACGAATCCATATAATTTTGCCTGGATCGGTCGTTGACTTTGCTCGCTATTGTAGAAACAGAATCGATACAACAGTGTCATAAGCGCACACAGTGATCGGAAGTATTATATAGATATCATACAGCATGACAGGTTCATAGCATATTCTGATGATGATTGATAATAATGATATTCCTTTCTTGTATAGCGCTCATCACATTATTATCACATTATTGTATATTATGATTACGAAATGACACTTTTATCATAATGGAAAAGGGTTATATTTTTCCGCGCTCGCTCGTTTGATAGAAATGGGTTTGAAAAGCAACCGATTTCATTGGTAAGTGAGCTGAGATCGAAATAGATAATGTAGATGTATCATGGACTCATAGTTTTAATTTGCGAAGGGGTTACTACATTCTACCATCAAAGAGAGTGTGTGCTTTCCTCTCTCGTTTCGCTCGTATTATTAAAAATAGAGTGGTTTGGGGGGCAGCACCAGTGGACCAGCGATGGTGACTAAATAGGGTTCATATTTGGCAGTGAGGTAACCAAATATATATATATATATATATATATATATATATATATACTCTCTTTGATGGTAGAAGTAGTAACCTCTTCGGCAAATTAAACTATGAGCCCATGATACATCTACATTATAAAACTAAATCCTTCTGCAATAACAAGAAAATTGTTTCAGGATGGTTCACAATCTAGCAAGATGCGTAATTTCCCAGAATTGAAAATGCTTCACGTTGATATAGGCCTATGTTCTATTGTTCATTAACTCATCTGCACCAAAATAAAGGATCAAAAGGGTTGAAAATCTGTCTGTCGGTCAGTTGTATTCGGTCACGCCTAACTACTGGCCCACCTCTGTGGTCTAGTGGTTAAGGCATTGGCGTTCTAAGTCAATGACCCGGGTTCGATTCCCAGCGGAGGCATTTTTTTTCAGTCCTATATTCAAAATGGATGGCAGCTCTGGGGAACATTGAGAGAGCAACACAATCATTATTCTTCATTTTCATTTCTTTCACTGTTTATTATTTACAAGGGAGCCAAAGTTGTTTACATTTGTCGAATTTCTTTCAATGTTATTGTCCCCTTATTCTGATTTATGCATGTATCCAGGCTTCTAGTTGGGTTCCAACTGCGGCACGCGGCTTCTCATTGTTCATTAACTCATCTGCACCAAAACAAAGGATCAAAAGGGTTGAAAATCTGTCTGTCGGCCAATTGGATTCGGTCACGCCTAACTGCTGGCCCGCCTCTGTGGTCTAGTGGTTAAGGCATTGGCGTTCTAAGCCAATGACCGGATTCGATTCCCGGCGGATGCATTTTTTTTCAGCCCAAGATTCAAAATAGATGACAGCTATATCATGTATATATAGCCCTCCAGTGAAGGGCAAAGGGGCAAGATAGACAGAATAAGAAGAAATAGAAGAGGGCTATATCAATAAATGATTTTCAAGTTGAATTATCTCATATTCTGAACAGACTGAATGTGAGTTCCAATAATTGTTTTATTATGGGAGATTTTAACTTGAACTTGCTTAACATTAATTCAAATAGAATTGATGATTTTATGAATCTGATGCTTAGTTTTTCTTTACGTGCTACTATTTTCAAACCCACTAGAATCACAAATACATCAGCTACCCTGCTCGATAATATCTTTACAAACTCTACTGATTTCATCAATACTGGAATTTTAGTAGCAGATGTAAGTGATCACCTCCCAGTATTCTTTTGCAACCTTTAAGTACCTATGAATCTGTTCATATAAATGTACAATACACCAAGAGATGTTTTGATGACTCATCTTTGCAGAACTTCTTCTCAAAGCTGTCTAACTCGAATTTGATGTAATTTCCAGTAATGACGTTGAACGAATATATAATCATTTCCTAGGTAACTTGTTACAGTTATACAATGAATGCTTCCCCATAAAAACTTATACTATAAAGAAAAGGAATAAAAAACCATGGATGACAAAGGAACTTCGAAAATTATGTATCAAAAAGAATAATTTGTATAAAAAATATATTAAAAATCCTACCAATTTCTAAAGAACTTAAATATAAGAAAAAATATAGAAATTTTGTTACTTACCAGCTGCGTAAAGCCAAATCTGATTATTACTCACATCAATTTAAACAAGTGAAAGATAATCTCCATTCCACGTGGAAACTTATAAACAATATAATGGGTAAGAATGTCAACGCAAAACCTATTGACTCAATTGTTACTACTGATGGTCACATCTTGCGTGACAGTTCATCAATTGCCAATCTATGTTTTTTTAAACCCATAACATGCAAGGAAATTCATGATATTGTTAATAATATGTCAAATGAATCAAGATCTGGTGTGGATTCAATAAGTGTAAAAGTATTAAAAAAAGTTATTTCATTGATATGCATTCCCCTATGTAATATTTTTAATCTTAGCTTATCAACAGGTATTATACCTAAATATCTGAAGATTGCCAAGGTCACTCCCATACATCAAAGTGGAAGTAGAAACAATATGAATAATTATCGCCCTATATCTGTATTAAATGTATTTGCCAAAATACTTGAAAAATGTGTATACAATAGGATTGCAAATTTCATTGAAAAAAATAATGTAATATTCAACAATCAATATGGATTTAGAAAAGGACACTCCACATCTTCAGCTGTTTTGGAACTTACACATAGGATACATAACTCCATCGATAATAAACATTATACTCTTGCAATATTCATTGATCTCTCAAAAGCGTTTGACGTTATTAATCACTCTATTTTGCTGAAGAAACTTGACTATTATGGAATAAGGGGGTTGCCACTAAAATGGGTAACAAATTATTTAACAGATCGTGAACAAATTACTGTGGTCAATAAATATGAATCAAGCTCCAAGACAGTGAGATATGGAGTGCCCCAGGGTTCTGTCCTAGGCCCACTTCTTTTTTATTATTTATAAATGATTTACCTTTATGTTCTGACATGCTCAACTTTGTATTATTTGCAGATGACACATGTGTCTCTATGACTGGTAGTAACATTAATATTCTGTACAGAGATATGAATTTACAACTTCAAAAAATCAATGAGTGGATGACAGCCAATCAGTTAATTGTCAATACTTCTAAAACAAACTACATGTTATTTAGCACATGTCGGCATAATATAGGTGACTTGAAATTACTTTACGATAATTTCGAAATCACTCAAGTTCACAATGTGAAATTTTTGGGAATATTATATGGATGATAATTTATCTTTGAATTCTCATATCAAACAGGTTTGTAATAATATTGCTAAAAAGATTGGTGTATTATCCAAACTTAGATTTTTACCTGTCTCGGTTCTAAAAATGTTATACCATGCATTTATTACATCTACTATTAATTATGGCCTGATTGTGTGGGGATTTACAACTAAAAGAAATATAAAGAAATGTTCCTTTTACAAAAGCGAGCAATTCGTTTGATTACTCATTCTCACTACCTATCTGATAGTGCTCCCCTTTTCCAAAAAATGAATATCTTGCCAATTCATAATGCTATCTCATTACAAACCTGTATATTTATGTTTCACTGTCATAATCTAATGTTACCCAAGTCCCTTCAAGATTATTTCAAAATTAATAGTTCATACCATTCATACCAAACGAGAAATTAAAAAAATTTCCACTATCCTTTGCCACGTACACTTTTAACCAAATGATCTGTATTTTACTTTGGACCAGTTTTCTGGAATTCATTACCCAATTCAATTAAGTTATGTAGATCTCTAAATCAGTTCAAAAAAGCATATCTCCTGAACCAAACTTATCTCAACACGGCTTTCCTTTCCTTGTAATAATTTATTTCTTTTCCCCTCCCTTCTGTAAGTTATTTTTTATTTATAATTGCATTCTTCTTGTCATTGTTTTTTTTATGCAATTGATTTGTAATTTATGGGGCCAATTTGTACAAAATTTATGCTTTCTTTGACCCCTCCACATGTACAATATCTTTTTACATTTGTAATTTTGTGTATTTTTTATAGTGGAAATAAAATTGAATTGAATTGAATTGAAAAAAACGCAGGGGATTGGAATGAGTAGTGTCAACTCTGCTTTATGCTGCCTTCTCCCAAGCCCTTCCTCCCCTCTCTCTATTCTCTCTTCTTCTCTCCCTCTCTCTCCCCCAAAACCCTTTCCTCTATTCTCTGTGTCTCTCCTCCTCTCCCCCCTCAACCCGGCTCTATTCTCTCCTGCCGCCGGCCTCGCCCCCTCAACGCTGGGCCCCCTCAACCCCCTGCCGCCTTGCGCGTCTTTCCTCCGCGATCTCTCGTGCCCCCCCGCCCGAGCTCAGACGCTCCGGCTCCCCTCCGCCCCAACGCCCTCCCTAGCGCCCGGTTCTGGCCCTCTTGCTTCCGCACCGGCTCCGCAGGCTCCTCGCACCCCCAACCCGCGGCCCGATTCCCGCTCGGAGCCCGGCCAACCGCGCGCCTCTAGGCGCTTCTTTCGCCCCACCCCAAACCGCGTTTTTAGTTCCTCCGCGGACCTCAAGCCCGCTTCCGCGATTGCTCGCTGCGCCGTCGCTTCCGCAACCTCGCTCCGACTCCTCGGGCCGGCCCCGCGCTCTCCGAAGCCTCGGGCGGATTATTCCGCTCTCGCCCAAGCCCCTTTCGTCGTCCCCTTTTCCTCGGCCGCGACTCTCTTCCGAAAGAGCCCCAACCCTCTTTTTTTCTTTGCCCTCCTCTCCCGAACCCCCGGTTCCCTAGCTTCTTTCTTTCTCCTCTCCGCCCTAACCCCCCCCCCGATTCCGTTTCGGGCTTTCTCCGCGCTCTCCGAACCCTCTTCCCATTCTCTCTTTCTTTCTCCTCCCTCTCTCCTCAACCTCCTCTCCTCTTCATTCTATTTTCTTTCTCCTCTTCTCTCTTCCTCAACCTCCTCTCCCATCTCTCTTTTTTCTTTCTTTCTCTCTTCTTCATCACCCCCCTTTCCTCTATTCTATTTTTCTTTCTCACCTCTCTTTCTTTCTCTCTCCCCGGTGTTGTCATTCTATATTCAAAGGTGTAATCATGATCATTCGGGCAACCCAGAATTTTGACCCCTATTTCGCGGATGTTTTTCAAGTACATTTTCAGCCATTTTTACCCCTATTTGGCATACAAACGGGTACAAATTGGGCTTTAAAAAACACCCTTTATTTTTCGCATTCCCACGTAACAACTTTCCACTGAACCAACCACTTTCAATTCAATTGATTTTTTCTGTTTTTTATGTCAAAACGAAACTGCAATAAATATCCAGAAAAAACCCCACCCTTTTTTCAATTTCGAGTACAAGCTCAAAAACACATTTTTTTTTAATTTCGAGTACAAGTTCATGAAAACAACCTTTTTTTTCAAAATCGCAAACGTTTCATGTTCGCGAGTATGCTCAAATAAAGCCCCCTTTTTACGCGAAATTTCGAACGATCGTGCGTACACGAAGTCAATAGAGAGTGACAACACCGGGTCTCTCTCCGTCAACCCCTTTGTTTCTCCTTTGATCTATTTCGTTTCTCTCATTCTCTCCCTAACTCTCTTTCACTA
>CM057161.1:104161-274161 GCA_029962745.1 Echinometra lucunter | reverse complement strand
AAAAAATCCTTGATACACCTCTTTAATATGCAAACCCTTGATGCACCGAGGTTAACGCCATAATGCCTCCTGGCCTACCCTGTTCTTCACATGCGAGATGCCCTCATTATACGCACACACCATGTCGTCAGTGCTCCTATCTCGAATTTCTCATGATTATTAAAAGATATGCTTGAGCGCCCTAGCACTAAAGTCTGTCAAAATGATTATTACGAGTTAATCATTTCACTGATTAATCATAAAAACATGTGACCACTATAGAATAAGAACATTAAAAATTTAGCAAGTTCCATCCACCCGGTGTTCATAATAATAATAATAATAATAATAATAATAATAATAATAATAATAATAATAATAATAATAATAATAATAATAATAATAATAATAATAATAATAATAATACATAGGATTTATATAGCGTCTTTTCCATTTTGATTAAATGCTCAAGGCGCTTAAAAAAAAAAAATTGAAAAATCGTTCTATATTGAGCCTAGTTTTAAGAGCGACTAATGTTGATTAGACATACAAAGCACTTGATAGGAAATGATGGCAGTATCATGTAAAGCAGTTACGACCATTATCTTGAGTAATCGTATCGTATACTATGATCGCGACGAACCTAAGTGGAGAAAATTGGGAAGTTTTCATATCGTGGCAAATGACTAGGCAATACTTCGTTTAGTTTTAGTGCCCTTACCCTATATAGAGAGTATTAGGTCTAATAGTTTTATTAATTTCAATTTCATTTTTTCAGTTAATTAGTTATCTAATTTTCAGGCAAAGATAAAACGTAAAATGGAAACAAGAAAGAAATACTACTGCTCCTAGTCCCCGAGGGATGTCGTGAAGAAAACAGGTTCTTATTAACAGAGCAATGGTGGCTGGTTATATATATTACTTAACTATCAAATCATATGACTTAACTTGAATGAATATGTCCTTTAATATCGTAGTAATTTATTGTTTATTGTGACTTTTTGTACTAGTACAACTTAATTTATGGGAGGTCGTGAAGAAAACAGGTTCCTATTAACAGAGCAATTGTGGCTGGTTATATATGATATTACTTAACTATCAAATCATATGACATAACTTGAATGAATATGTCCTTTAATATCGTAGTAATTTATTGTTTATTGTGACTTTTTGTACCAGTACAACTTAACTGCTCATCTTATTTCTCTAAACCCGGTCATTCTACCGGTTAGTAACGCTAGTTCTGAAACTCTGTCTGTTGTATACTTTTACATTTAAAGAAATATCTGAAATGCCAACGCCAATCTGATTTTTTTTCAAATATAGAGAAGGCTTACATCTTTTTGACTAAAACAATGATATCTTAGTCATATTCGTAATATTTGTCGGGTTGCCTCATTTTACAGATTCTGAATAGGTAGATTAAAGCATTAAGCCTATCTGTGTCCTGGATGTGACCATGTTTTTATTTTTTATTTTTAAGATGGTTAATTCAATCAATTTCAGTTCAATTCAATTCACTTTTTATTTGGCGAACAGTAAAAACAATGGACTGATACAAATACAAGTGACAAATACAAATCAAATGTTAATACATATGTAATCATGTATTCATGCTGTATTCATGCCAATAGTATATTATGCTTTCTAATTGTTAATATGCTTGTACAGCCTGTACAACACAGGCAAAAAGTGCTTAAATACTACGTGTAATCATGATATCTGCTGACTTTCATTTTGCATACATCAGTGAAAATGAATGTTAGGTCAATGACTTTGATATTCAGCTGGACCTAAGGATCCCCAATATGATTTAATCAAATTGATTGGACGAGGCTACAATCACTGGATTGTAAGAACTTAATATACGGAGCGTTTCAAACCTGTCAAAAGAAGAAGAAGAAGAAGAAGAAGAAGAAGGAAATCCAACTTTAAAACTATTCTGTTAGCATTAGTTTCAGGGGCACGCATCACTGAATGCCATTGTTTTAAAAAAATATTGTGCAAATCACTGGTGGTCTTTTTCCTGTGAGATACATTAGGAAGGATGTGAGTTGAATGGCTTTGTGGGTAGCTCTCATCTTTCCCCCTATCAAAATACCCCAGAGCCGCCCCTGTTCTGGGATAACGTCACAGTGTTTGCTAGCCTCTACTCAGCTGTCAGAAAGAAGCCATTAACTGTTAAAGTGCATGTTACTCCAGTGAAATCGTTTTTGTTGAACGTTTTTGTTTGCTTAAACAAAAAGCCCATTTCGTCGGCAAACCATCTCTCTAACCTACTGCTTTACCTCATGCATAAAGAAATCACCACGAGATAAGAGTCATATATCAAATGGTTACACTATTTATTTGCATATTACTTAACTTCCGACACATTGTGGAGTCCAATATCTTGGTCAACGACTGTACGTGATCAGTCTTAAACCTTTCAGTACCCCCCTTATTAAACAAGAAGATAGATTTATTGAAGCCAACTACTTTCAAAGGAATAACCCAATAAACATCATGTCATGATAATATGAGAAAGGAGGAGGCAATGTTAATGCACCTGCAGAGAATCCGGCCTGTTGATAATGGAACATTTCGCCTCATTTGTAACAAATTGCTCTCTAAAAATATTAGAATAATCGTTCTGCTTCGATAAAACAATTATCCAGCTTTATACGTATTTCCATAATCGTAAAGCAATATCTTTCTATCAATCATGTTCATTATCACGTTTCATCGTGGCATTTTTTTTGTAGCTCTCCCATATTACAAAGATTTTCACTTCCAAATCTCTTGCTTCAAGGAATATCATTAAAAAAAAATTCCGAATAAGGGTATTGGTTGAATGTTTGGTTATATTATCCAACAAAACTGTGTACACTCCTAAAATATTCTCCTGGAACTTTTTAAAATAGAAATTTGTATTAAAGACATAATCTTTAGACAGTGATATATTTGAATTCTGAACTTTTATAGGTGCATTACATGAAAACATGCTGTGGCATAATGAGTAAAATATTTAAATATGTATCTATTGATTTATTTTCTTTCTTTTTTTTTTTTGGGGGGGGGGGCTCCGCTATGAAAAAAAAGAAAGATCCTCAAGGAAAGCAAGTAAAGAATAATAAAATAAAAAAGAATAAAAAGGGTGCAATCGGCTAGGTATATAATATTCAAGAAAATGCGATGCAATGACAGTGTTGAAAAGGTACAAACAATAACTGGAAAAAAAACACCAAAAAACCCCCTTGGTCGTTTATTTTTAGTGGGGTCAGCAGCCCCAAACTTCCCTGTGAACGAGGCTTCGAAATTTCACCGCGGTCGTCGACAGCAAAGGGGAAGAGGGGGGGGGGGGGGGTGGAATTCGGATTCATTATACCACTACCTTAATTTAAAGATAATGATGATTCTCTCAGATAACTGCTCGGATTACAGTGGCGGCACCAGGGGGGGGGGGGGCATGGGGGAATTTGCCCCCCCCCCCCCCACTCAGAAGCTTTGCCCCCCAGTTGCCCCTTCCCCCAGAAATTTTGAGGACTGAAAAGAAAAATATACAGTAATTTGTAAATAAGTAGATGCTGTCATAAGCATCATATTCAAGCTGTGACATTGTGTGAAGTGCTCTAAAATACCATTTTCCGCTCTTCAAAACTTGAAAATTTTCTCACTCAGTCGCTGTTGGCTTCCTCGCACACTATTAGTTTGTAATAAGTTTATATTGCTTGTTATATCTTATAGTAAGGCAGACATTTCAATGTGTAATACACAAGCTAATGTAATATTGTTAAACTACAGTACATGGCGTGTATTCTGTCCTCAGCAATGTGTGTGTTGGGGGGGGGGGGACGTGGAGAACAAATACTGAAAGTCTGCCCCTGCCTTGAAATAAATATGCACCTACTCATGTAAAGTTTGGATTAAACTCACCGATTAAAGACCAGGATAACGCTCAAGTACGAATGTAAGTATAATCCTACAGATGTCAGTAACTTTACATGCATGTGCTTGGAAAATATGCAGACAAGTTATGTTTTGTAATTAGTTGGTTAGCATTATTTAATTTTTGTTTTTACATTATTACCTTGCATACATTGACAATGCGGTTTGTTTGCTGCATGTATTTTTTCTGATGTGATAGAGAAATGTGAAAGTAGAATAGGACTTGTCTACGCCTTAAGATTACATACATGTAAATGTTCAGTTCATGATCTAGTTTTGATCAATAACTTTGCTCCATTAAGCGTTACCTGATTTTACAAATATTTCTCTCTATATCATGTGTAACAGAAAAATGTTTATTGGGGCCTCTAAATCTCGCGCTTCGCGCTCGATTTTTCCATACACGCAAAAAAATTTTTTTACTGCCCCTGCCCCAACATTTTCTTTTGCCCTCCATTTGCCCACCCCCCACTTTAACAATCCTGGTGCTGCCACTGTCGGATCATAATTCTCAGTGACCGTGTCCCATCAACCAAACCTAATCGTCCATTACCTCAAAATGAGCAAACCGGAGCGCATCTACTGAAAGAAAGAATTAATTGTGATATAGGTCCTCATGGAGATCTCATTGGGTTTTACTGCACGCTCGGCAAATAAGCAGCTCTTATCCTAATTAAAATTATTGAGAAACAGTACAACGAGCTCTTTGACGCATGCAGTTTGCTCAGAAGTAAAGGCAACTATGATATTGTGTTCAAATATCAAACTACAATCATTGTTCATTTTGGTGAATCACTGAAACGGCATTTTGCGCTCTTAAAACTGTAAATATAATGTTGCTATAAACTGATAATTATTTGTTGTATAATTATACATGTACGAAGCATCCACACAAACCACATTTTGAAGGGATGGGGTGGGGTGGGGGATGTAAGACCTAATTTTGTCAGTAGTTATGCTGCTCTCTGTAAGTCTAACCAACCCCCAACACACACAAGATTAACATTTTCGAACAATATAGTCACTGAAGATCTTTATAAATTTGATGGAACGTTTGGGTTAGGGTTAGGGTTAGGAAATTTTTATGGGGGGGGGGGGGGGCTGACGCTTCTTGTTAGCTCATCAACTATCATGTTTTCAAATTTTGTGAGCGAAAGAAGAGAGAGAAAGAGAGAGAGAAATAAATAGTAGATAGATAGATAGATAGATAGATAGACAGATAGATAGATAGATAGATAGATAGATAGATAGAGAGAGAGAGAGAGAGAGAGAGAGAGAGAGAGAACAGGATGCCCGGACAGGATGTATAAAAAGCGAAGAATTGAAATGGAGAGAGCCACGCATCAAATGATTAGGGCCGTAAAACTTGTAATGCAATCTCAAATGCAATTAAGTGCAGCTTGCAAACAATATTATTTGAAGTGAGTACGGTCAATATACATGTACGTTGTGAATGAATTATTTGTTGTTGAATTTTTTTTTTTTACATTATTTTAGCTGCTTCCACAGGAACGCACCATAATGCACTGGGAAAAAGCTTTCTTCCTTGGTATATGAGAATACTCCATATTGAACCGGAGAAGCTCTTAATTCTGTTTTGTTACCTCTTGCTTCTGTAAGTTTAAGAAACGTAAAATGAAATTATAGCTCATACACAGTAAAAAATTAGGGTGCAGTTATGCACCATTAGGGGTGCAGACCGCTGGTACAATAGCAGCACCCTATAAGGTGCAGATTTGTACCCTGTAGGGTGCTGCTATTGTACCAGCGCGCTGGTCTGCACCCCTAAGGGTGCAGAATTGCACCCTAATTTCTTAGTGTGTATTATGAACAGGGCTGTCAATCCGTTTTATAAAGACACTGTCCACAATATTCTGACTTTATAACTTGCAAATTGTATTTGATCACCGAGGAACTAATGTTTTACAAGCTTTGCTTTTTTTAGTTCCTCATTTCTCATGTTTTCTATTTCCTGTATAATCATGCTATAGGTTTTGTATCTATTGCCAACTTGCTTCAATTTTTGTATATCATTTTTCTTATATTGTAATTTCTGTTTGTTTGTTTGATATGTATAAATGATACATGAGAAATAAACACGCTTGAATTGAAAAAAAAAATGCTTTGAAAAGCAAAAAGGTTTTAATGTTATGATGTATATGTTATACTTTCGTGAACTGCATTCCTATTTACTCATTTATGTCCTTTCATTGTTTTTGTTTTCTTTAGGCCTATTGTTATTGTATTATGTTAAGAGCCAATGGAAACAAAGAATCTTGAATCTTGAATCTTGAATCTTGAAAAAAAATAAACAAAAGAGGTCCTCGACTTAAAATTTGGGAGACATACTCCAATACATTTTCTGAAAAGAAAAAAAAAAGAAAAAAGAAAAAAAAAAATGGCTGTAAGCTTAGAATTTTGGGGGCCATGCCCTATTGTGTTCCCAGTTCCCACCCTTAATCTTTTTGCCCCCCCCCCCCCCCCCCCCCATCTGTCGCCAACCGTTTTGTGAATCATTTTCATGACTGCAATATTCCTTCCTCTTTTCAGCTTAGATCGATTAAAATAGAACTTCCTTCTCGGGTTCCTTCTGGACATCCTAACCAGGGGCGGCGGAGCGTCTTTCAAAGTGGGGGGGGGGGGGGGAACCAGTGAAAAAGGATATAAGAAGAGTACCTTATTTGAAACAAAAAGGGGCACATTAGAAGGCGAAAGGGCACTTGTTACAAAGAAAATGGACCCTTCTCAGATAAAAGGGAGCACTGAACAGGTTTGAAAGGGGGCAATTTTTTGGGGTTAAAAAGGAGCAATTTTTTTTTTTTGGGGGGGGGGGCTTCAAACAGGGGGGGGGGCATTGTGCCCCCTGCCCCCCCCCTCGCCTCTGATCCTCAGCCTATATTTGTACGTTTTATCTTTGAGTCTGGAAATAAAGGACAGAGGAGAGCAGCGCTGGGATGGGACCATGGATGGGACAGACCACTGATGAAGAGATCAGTGGGACAGATCCGACAGACCGAACAGAGTGCAAGTAGACCGAACCAGACCGGATGGGACGCCCCCAAGAGATAGCATGTGTACCGCGGTACGTGCCGGTGTGATAGTCGATGTGTTCCGGGTTCCGCAGGAACGAAATGGCTAGTCGATTCGTTCCCCGGAACCAAACGACTAGTTGATTCGTTCCTGCGGAACCAAACGTCTGATACTACTTTTGGCTGATACGTTTCGAAAGCCGCCGTTTGGTTCCGACATTAGCCAAGAGTTTCGGGGTACATTTCAGAGGCCACCGAACGTTATTAGAGGGAGAGGAGCTGACACCCAAACAGGCGAAATCCAGATCCTGCAGATAGGGCCCTAGCGGGGGTCCAGGGGCGGCACCCCCCCATCCCCGAACCCTTGGTTTTTCTGATTTTGAAAGTCTATTTCTATATTTACAATTTTCATAATTTTTAAAAACTAATAAAGTTTTATTTATTATTTTTTCGGCCGAAAATGTGGGGGAGCCCCGCCAGCCCCCCTTCCGCTTCTGCTGCCCCTGAATTTTGATTATTAATATTATCAAGAGTATTATTACACATTGTCATTGTCAGACGGTCCCTCAAGTCTTTGTAAATGCAGTTTATATTGAATAGGTTTAAATAAGAGTTCTGATAAATCTATATGCTCCGGATATTCTGAAAGTGTCTGCAAAGGAGTTAACAAAATGTCTATATTTCTATTATGAGAAGTCTGATTCTCAATAAGTTATCCTAAAGCATATGCACTGTGAAAAAATGGGCAAATGCTTTGCCAGCGTTGGGCTTATAGTCAACCCAACAAATTGTTAGGCAATGTTTATGCATTTCCCGACATATTGGCTTTTGCCTTTGAGAAGCTTAAAATGCCTTTTATATTGCTCGGTTGTTGGTCAAATCTTTTTACCCAACTTTTTTTTTACAAACATCAACTTACCCATTTTTTTTTGGCCGCATTGTGGTTGCAAAATAATATCCAGCATCAAAGAAAATACTAGTATACCCTCTAATAAAATTCTCCCTGAAAAACAGTGGCATAATTATCCAAAATAATTTGAGGGGGCAGAACATGACATATGAAGCACATTTCTGAAAAGTTGCCAGCTAGCGAAGAGAGCAATCCAAAAATCGACTTGTTTAATGAAAATGTTTTTTCGTCATGCAAAGATCAGGACATAATATCCGGGAGGTAATTTAATTTGTTCCCCTTTCCCTTTTTAAAAATTCATTATTTTTTTTTTTTTGAGGGGGGGGGGGGGGGGCTATTCCCACCAAGCCCCATAAAAGTATGCCAGTGCTGAAAAAATAATAGCACCTAACATACTTTTTTCTTGTGTATAATAATCAATGTCTATGCTATATTAATGTTGAATTCTCGATGAACAGATGTGGTGATTTCTAATGAATTACATGTAACTTTTAAGAGGAGCAAACAATTATATTTGACAGCACACTTTTACAGTGGCATACTCCAAGTGACACTTAAATGTTTTCTTTTTTCAAATTAGGACAAAATATCATTTGAAAAAATCTTTGAAAATACAACAACAACAACCTTAACAGCATAAGGCTCATGCTGTTTGTCATGATCCCTTCCTATCAGAGCCCAAATGATAATTGTGTGTTTGTTGTTGTTGTTGTTGTTGTTATAGTTTATTGTTTGTTTTGATTTGTTCAGTTTTTAAAAATTGCATTGAAAAGTTTGTGCCTACTAGCGGAAGGGCGGAAAACACAAGTTCAAATCATAAATGCAAACTAAGCAACATTAATCCCGGCCATTAATCTGCAAAATATACTTAGCGTGCTCAGATGAACCTCAAAAGAAAATAACGGAATTACCTAAAGGGATTAGTTACATCTTATCAACTTATCGGGAAAAAGTACGATTGCAGTAAAGTGGAAACTAATTTTCCATTTTATCTTGAAAATGTAACATAATACATGCACCTTTCAACTACTGCCACATAGATACATTATAAGAAATTATGCCCCTTATCGTTTTCTTCATGCAGTAGTAAATATAAATCAGAAGTTAAACCAATGGACATGGTTCCGAATATAACCCCTGCAATATACCCACAGGACATTACAATTCCTTGACATCCCTATTTACTCGATTTAACTTAACCCCCCCCCCATGAATATTAGAAAATTTAATTTTCAAAGAAGTTTTGGGCTTACTTATTTCATGCAACTGCACAATACTTTCGAAATTGCCCATAGTCTCTGCACGGAAAGTCATGGAAAAAAAAAAAACTTTGGAAATGTCCTTTGTGGGACACTTTTTACCGTAATTCACAATAATTAATTTTTGTCTTTTTTTAATAAATGACGATCTTTCGGCCGTTCGATCTAAGTAACGCACTGATCTGTACATAAAGATTTTTTTTTTTAAAAGTATTAAAAAACTCAAAATCCTTGTATTGTGTCCTAATAATTTCATCATCTCATCTCATTTCAGTCCACATCATCATCATCATCCTTTTCCCCACACTCTATCTGTATGTTCTCACACTCTCTGTTTGTTTTCAGTCTGATATACTAATCTCCTCCCCTGCTGCGTCACTCAGATGGCAGCGAGCACCAGACATGTTATGTAACTGGTAGTCTGGAATGTAGATGTACCTGTATATATGAGTTGTTGTGATGGAATAAACTTACTAGCAGTTTGATTCTACATCGATGCAGTCATGAGCAGTGGCGTGGTAGCTAGTATTTCATTGGGGGGGGGGGGGGGCGGTGGTAAGCACGCGAAGCGTGCGAATCACCTAGGGGGAGGGTGCAGGGAGGGAGGACTCCGACGTTGCTTTGTCGTTGTTCCTTGTCTGCTCCCGCTTTTCTTACATTTTCTTACCTTTTTTCTCATCTCGCTCACGCTTTTTCTTTCTTCTTTTTTTTTCTTTTTGTCCTTTCTTTTTGGCGTTTTGGCGGGGGGGGGGGGGGCGCGCCCCCATCGCCCCCTGGCTACGCGCCTGGTCATGAGTCTAGTGGTCTGTCACAACAGAACACAAAACCTTGATTGATCTCTGAAGTCAACCCTAAAAGAGTTTTATTCTTATTTACTCTAAATGCATTCCTTCTCAAATTCACCCGTAAAGTGAATGCATTCACTGTTTTTTTTTATGAGGGAAAGAATCGTTAGAATTGTACTTTGACACTTACAAAATTTAGGCAGTCATTGGGCCCCTTTACAGAAAAAGCCACCAGTGTTTGAAAAAAATCATGGATACTACTAGTATCCATGAAAAAATGTAGGCTGTTATTTTAGCAAACACACAAATATTGGGTGTGAAAAAGATTACAAACTCGTTTAAGTGTAAATGGAACCCTGAACAGAAAGGATCCCTTTCCCCTTACTTTTAATAATAATTTAAAAAAAAAAAACAAAGAGGAAGGCGAAAAAAATCAGGGTTTGATATTTCAAAAGCAAAGAATATATATTATACATTTAACCATAAAATCTCTCTCCAGGTCAGCCCGAAAAGCATAGAGGCTTTGTTTATAATCAACCCTTCATCTGACTTAAAAGTA
This sequence comes from Echinometra lucunter, assembly GCA_029962745.1. Classification (NCBI taxonomy): domain Eukaryota; kingdom Metazoa; phylum Echinodermata; class Echinoidea; order Camarodonta; family Echinometridae; genus Echinometra; species Echinometra lucunter. Next base: position 263,713 of record CM057161.1, on the reverse strand, counting down.
GGGAAATTCAAGTTGGTGAATTTAGAATGAACAAGTGATCAAAAAGGGGGGAAAATGGTGAAAGAATTTGGAACCGAATCGGATGACCAGCCTCCGATACATGAATGCATTAATTAATATATAGACACATAAAACAAACTGAAATGAGAGTATGAAGAAGGATTCTAGAATTACCAATATAACAGCTGACGCGGAAGCTAATTTGATACATCGTGTTCATTTAATGAATGAGAGTAAAATTTATAGATGTGTGTTAAAACATTTCAAATTTTGACCCCGCCTCGCCCCCCCCCCCAAAAAATGGGAACGAATGAATAAGAGAATAACTTTATAGACAGAATATAGTTATCGGAATACAAATCCCATTCCTCGCCGAGCGCCCCCCCCCCCCCCACAAGCATACGCCTTGGCATCCATAACTTCACACAACTGACCTTATTCCCTGACCCCCCCCCCCCCTTATGAACAGGAATGAGTGTATTTCTACCATATCAATTTATACGTGTATACCAAATTCTGAAATAGGCAACGTGTGGCTGATTTGGAGGAGTTTGATTGGCTCAAAAAGGTGACCAGAAGAGTACACTTTTCTTTAGGGGTGTTACCATGACGTGATACGTTAGCACAATAGAGATTCGGATCGCCTTCGCAGCTAAATCCTTCGTTGAATGGTCGAAAGGAACGAATCGCCTGGTCGGAACCAATCGCCTATGACGATCGCATCTAGTCGACCAAAGCGGATCTAATCGGCGGGTAAATATTCAGCCGATTGGTTCCGGAGGATCCAATCGACTGCCCGGAACAAATCGACTATGACACCGGCAAATAATATAATATTTACGAAGAACTTTCAGTACCGAAATAAAGCACGCGTCCGTATTGTAGGACGCGTACATAGCCACAATATGTTTATCGTGCGTCATCGATAACAAACGGTTTCACGTGTACAGTGGCGGCACCAGGATTGTTAAAGTGGGGGGGGGGGGGGGGGGCAAATGGAGGGCAAAAGAAAATGGTGGGGGGCAGGGCCGGGCAGTCAATTTTTTTTTTTTGCGTCCTCTTACACACATTTCAATATCAATTTTGTGAGCGAGCGAAGCGAGCGAACAAAAAATAACCGCTTTATTGGTTTTTAATCGCATTTTCAAATAAATATTCTGAAATATGACGAGCGAGCGAGCCAAAAATTGCTACTTTTCTTGGTTTTAATTGCATTTTAGAAAAGAAATTTTAAAATATGACGAGCGAGCGAAGCGAGCGAGCCAAAAATAAACACTTTTTTGTTTTCAATCGAAGTTTGAAGAAGAGCGAAAAATGGTATTTTAGAGCACTTCACAGCTTGAATATAATGTTTACGACAACATCTACTTATTTACAAATTACAGTATAATTTTTCTTTTAAGTCCTCAAAATTTCTGGGGGGGCAACTGGGGGGGGGGGGGCAAAGCTTCTGAGTGGGGGGGGGGGGGGGGCAAATGCCCCCCATGCCCCCCTTGGTGCCGCCACTGCACGTGTAGTATTACAAACATTAAAAAATTGTTCAAAAGCATGCATATTCCCGAGGATTTATGAGGTTCTGTTGAACTCATCGAGGTTCAATTATATATTTTCAGAGTTTGAAATTTATGTGAATCACCTTTTCTATATATTTAGATTTATGGGGAGTCTTTGAATTTTTTTGAGCCTTTAGTAATCTTTTCCAAAGTCTCAAATTACATATAAATCACATTTGTAATAAATTCAACATAGTAATAGGGGAACTATAATTATTCACAAATTGCTTGTTTTCACGTGTAAGCCTATGGTGGGCAAAATCACGGGGCAAGATTTTTCAGAGCAAAAAATATGCATATTCACGGGGATTTATGGGGGTCTATTTGACTCATGGAGCCTTAATTATATATTTTCAGAGTTTGTAAATTACTTCTTCCGTAAATTCAAATATACGTTAGGGGAATTAAAATCATTTAAAAAATATCTGGTTTTGCATGTTAGCTTATGGCACCTCTTAGGACAAAAGCATATGCATAGTAGGCCTACCCGAAATTTATGGGGAGTCTTTGAATTTTTTTTAGCCTTTAATAATCTTTTCCAAAGTCTCAAATTCAGTGGCGTAATGAGCCAAAATATTTGGGGGGGGGGGGGGGGGGGGGCTCAATCTTTGCGAGGAGCGAAGCGACCAACCCTGAGGGAGTGTAGCGACCGAGCCGGGGTACCCCCCCTTCACGATACGGAGCTTTTTCAATTTTTCGACTTAAATTCCAACTTCAGTTCAGTTCAATTTTTATTTTCTCTCATTTCCAGCAAAAGGATTTCATTTTAGTGGGGCGGTAGTGAGCACGCGAAGCGTGTGAATCACTTAATGAGCGCGCGAAGCGCGCTCCCTAGGGGGGAGGGTGCAGGGAGGGGGGAGTTTCACCCCTCCCGCGCGAAGCGCGGAAGCTCCGACGTTTGATGACATGTTTGATGACATGTACTGTTATGGATAAACGTGTCATGAATCTACCGACCGGAAAAGGATATTTTTTCATGAACTTGGAAACATTATTATGAAAACATGCAGCCCAAATAATCTTCTTAAGTTTCAAACAAATGCCAGCGTTACACAAAATACTTTATTACTTATGATAATAATACAGACAAAGACACTATGAAATAAAAAGGACGAGCATGGAGAGGGTGTGATGCAGTGGGGTACCAGGGTTTCACTCCCACAGTGGCGTAGCTAGGATTTCATTTTAGTGGGGCGGTTTTGAGCGCGCGAAGCGCGCTCCCTAGGGAGGGGGGGGAGGGTGCAAGGAGGGGGGAGTTTTCCCCCTCCCGCGCGAAGCGCGGAAGCTCCGACGTTTCTTTGAATTGTTCCTTGTCTGCTCCCGCTCTTCTTACGTTCTCTTACCTTTTTTCTTTTCTCGCTTCTGATTTTTTTTCCTTCTACTTTTTCTTTCTTTTTTGTTGGTGTTTTGGAGGGGTGACCGCCCCCATCGTCCCCCCTGGCTACGCCAGTGCACTCCCATGGTAAAGGAGTTTTTTGCAGTAGTGATGGTTTGCAACTCTGTAAAAGAACACTATTTTGGACTGCAAACTTAAAGCCCGTGTCTAGTTTTGATAAATCTAAGAATATTCATTATCAAAGTTTGAATCCATTGTCAGATAAACAGATAAAACTAAGTGTTATATCATAAAACACATTAATATTGATATTATGCATGTTTTCTGCCTTGCTATGCATGCTATTTGGGAAATTGTGAATGCGTTACTTAACAGTAGAAAGGGAGTCTAGGGAGAAGTAATGAAATTCGTGTGATAACACTTATATAAAATTGAAAATAAACCATGGTTGAAATTCATTTGGGGGGCTGGCGCCCCCAAGCCCCCCCTCCAGTACGCCAGTGCTCAAATTACATATAAATCACATTTGAAATAAATTCAAACCAGTAATAGGGGAACTAAGATCAATCTTAAAATTCCAGTTTTACGTGTTATCCCTATGGCAGGTGACCCTGTAAAAAAGCAGGCATGATCCTGAAAGATTTACAGTGCCATATACTGAAAATAAAGTTTTATGAAATGTTCTTTTAACTATCCATTCTTCTGTTCGTGCAAAAATCAGACTTTAAAAACAAAGTTTTAGATATGAAATATCAAGAATAGATTAGACAACTTTTCACACGTTATGGCGGACGCAATTTTCCGAGTCCATTTTTTAACACAGCATTTACCCTGGCCAAAACGTACTACGGAAGTAGGCGAGAGTAATTTGTCTTGTAAACCAATGTCTTTGGTAACGGTACTATACTACATACGGCGCGCGGCGGCGCTAAAATCAAAGTAACATGTATTAAGATGGCGGCCTTCAGGAGGAGCAAATTTTCGGATCGCTTAGAAGTTCAGGACAGATTTCGAATCAATTTAGAATCCATCATCAATAAAGTAGGCCATTATTAACAAATAATCATATTTGAACAAATTTTCTGCGAATAAATTTTATGAATCCGTGCAGGTCTGTCATATTCTAGTGGCTATCCGAATGAAATCAGTCCAGTGTAGTCCCACCAGTACTAGTAGACCTAGGCCTAGGTCAAAACGGCGTTTTGAACATGTTGAATAGAGAAACTAATTGCCGACGCGAACGCGAAATAAATTCACTTAGATCTAGATCTTCTATAACAGAGAAGAAAAGTTTTGCTTTTACTTACCAGCAATGTTCCTGAGGCTCTCAATTTCCCCCTTTCTGCTTTATTATCTGACAAATGAACTGAAAATGGTGAATTTTAAGAAGAAATCGGAATCGTACGTCGACAGCTTTCTGTCGAGTAACCAATAGAAGAGCATGCGATATAGTGTCTACTGGAATTGTCACTAGGTCTATTCATTGACTCAGTACACAGTATGAGTGTGTAGTCCCATATAACCTTTAGATCTAGATTGTGTTGGATCTGGATCCCATCTATTTTAATCGCATAGGCCTAACGTAAGATACTTTTTTCTCACTTATCATCATCATCATCATCATCATCATCTGATATAGGGGAGTGAGGTAGTCCTGTAGTCTCCCGGTCGTTGCAGAAAAAACAAATAGTTCGTACACTGTAGCTTTCACAACTATAGCGGCTTGCGGTATGCGTGGATGTCAGGTAATATGGAAATGTCTACTGCACCAAAGGTTATCAAGGCCGTTATTAAAATTTTCGGTACTGGAAACAGTGACAAGGGATGCTGCCAAATTATTCCAAGACTCGACACGTTTACTGAAGAAACAACTTCTGACATTTAGCTTGCAGTGGGTATTGAACAGCTTCATTGAATGTCCACGCGTAAATTGGTACTTTTTCGAAAAAATGTTCCGGGTGTATTCTGTTGATACCATGTAGAATTTTGTACACCTGAATCATGCCGCCCCTCTCACGTCGATAGCGAAGAGAGAATAAGTTCAGTTTCTTAAGCCTTTCGACATATGGTAACGAGCTCATGCCAGGTACCATTAGTAGCCCATCGCTGTACAGCCTCGATTTTGCGATCGTCTGTTACATATCGAGGGTTCCATGATACCGTACAATATTCGAGATGTGGACGTACCAAGGTTTTGTACAAGGGCACAAGGACATGCTTAGATCTATAGATACATGTACAATCTGAGATAAGCTTGTACTCCATTGCTTGGGGCAATTTTGTTGTCTGTTTTGACTGCTGCAACGGTGAATGTTCGATACAGTCCGACAAACGTTTTGCGCTATTTCTTTGTATGAGTGCTTTCTTCTCTGTTTTTGAGACAGGTTATGCAGCTGTCATTTGTAAGACGCACCTCTCGACCCCCGGGATGGTGAGTCATTGTACCAAGGTGCGTCATACATTTTGATACCATGACGTACCCCTCGTCAGAATAAGTGATGCACCATTACATGACATGACGCACATCTTTGACAAATAAAACATGACATAATTAGGACACTGTGTGTGAAGCTCCACAATGCACACACATCTACCATGCGTTATCTTCAGCACCTTGAAGCAGCACTTTTCCTGGATTCTGGAAGAAGAAGAAATATATGACGCACCATTTCATGAAAATGATTGACCATTGACACACAATTGAGAAACACTCTGATAAGTGCTGTTGGTATACTATAACAAATTTTCGATATTGATATATAACTGAAAAAATATAATTAAAACCCAATATGTCGATAACTAGTAGAAACAAAACAAAGAATATATATCTGTTGCGATTTTGAACATGCCCGTCATTCCTGTGTTGGTGATCTTTGGTGTGAGGTCATCTTGTGTTTTAGGGTTTCCCCACTTTCCAGAAGCGTGATTTAATGGCCCTATCATGCCTATGAGTGCTATAGCCTTGTTTCTTTCCAAGTTTGTGTTGACCTGTCCAGATATGCTCCAAATATTCAGTTTAGAGCTTGAAATTGTTGTTTATCGTGATGATCCCTTCACCCTAGCCAACATCATGAAGTTAAAATTTGTGATCCAGAGGCAGAGAAGATATGCCTGCTTTGTCTGCAATGACCATCACAGAACAAGCAGTGTCACAACAATGCTTCACCATTTACGATGCCCATCCCTGCAAGAAAGAAGAGCCCAGGCAAAGGTAGCAGTGATGTTCTGCATTAAGAACTCTATGATTTCCATCCCCCGGCAGCTCTGACTCCATCACTACCTGTTTCACAAAGAGGCCATGACCAGAAACTTCAAGTACCATTTGCAAGGATGCAAGCACTCCAAAGAAGTTTCTTTCTGGATGCAACCAATTCACTACCCCAGGCTGCCGTCTCCTGTACCTCTCTGTCAAGCTTCAAGAGAGAGGTTCTCAAGATCCAGCTCTGCTAAAATATGGATGCCTTTTTTAGCCGCACATAGTTCTTTGTAGACTTTTTAAACTGAGACACTGTACATACACCTGCACTACACAGCAGTACAAGAATACACCAGACGGTGGCCTGTACTTACAGTGAAGAAGGAGGAGGAGGAGAAGAAGAAGAAGAAGAAGAAGAAGAAGAAGAAGAAGAAGAAGAAGAAGAAGAAGAAGAAGAAGAAGAAGAAGAAGAAGAAGAAGAAGAAGAAGAAGAAGAAGAAGAAGAAGAAGAAGAAGAAGAAGAAGAAGAAGAAGAAGAAGAAGAAGAAGAAGAAGAAGAAGAGGAGCAGCTCGACAGCACCCTTTTTAAGTAGTGTTGTTAAATCTGCTGCACTGCTGCCCTCTTGTGCTCAAACAAAATCATTAAAGTGATTACACAATGGTAAAAAAAAATGTGATATATGATCAAGAATGGAATTCTATGAAGAATAACAATAAAAATTTGATGATTTTCAATCGAAATCAGTGCATTTTGGCTAATTTTCTCATAAAAAGTCAAGAGTTGACCAAAAAATTTGAGTATGAGGTATGACGTCAAAGTGGGTACCCAGCTTAACGCATTGCAGTTGTGCTGCGGGCTAGACTGTACAATATGTATTATACCTTGTACGCATTTTGCTAGAATTGCGCGACATGGTACCCACTTTGACGTCATTTTGACGTCAAAGTGGGTACCCAGTTGAAACTGGGTCACAGATGAGGGGTCAAAAATATCCTGAAATCTTACCACATTTGGGGGTTTCCTTGGCAGCACAACTTTTTAAGAAACTTTAGGCAGATGATTTTCTACTAATGAAATCATGCTCTTTTAAATGAACTAACATTGTTTCAGCATTGGGTACCCCCTTTAAGGCACCTGTTGGGCACCAACTTTTCACGAGACTATTCGGTCCAAAACTACACAATTTGGTTACACAATTGATTCAAAACTCTATTTTGTTAGTTGTTACAGAATTCATGTAAAGTAATCCATTTTGTTACAAAATAAAATGCAACAGACAGTTTTGTAGCAAAAATCTCAGACCAGTTTTATTTTGTAACAGAATCTTTTGTTACAACATTTGGAAGACAGTAATCCATTTTGTTATAAAATGACACTGGACCAAATAATTTTGCCATGATCATTTTGTAACAGAACAAGCCCCACTGTCATGCTAATACTAGGCTTGATCCTACCCTCTCAATATAGACACATACTTCCCAATAACTGGACACATGGAAAGAATAAGTAAGAAAACCTTTTACACTTATGTTAAAAGAAAATTTGTCCCCACATTTCTCAGTTATCACTGTGAGGTTGGACACTTTTGTAGTTGATATATGCATGTTCACTTAGATGAATGCAAGGTTATATTAGATAACCTTGCACCAACACAGGGCACATTGCTGACAATAGGCAAGTAGTGTTCCATGATTGATGTATGAGCTTCAGAGAACTGTGATAAAAATCTAGATGAATCCTTGACCACGCCCAGTCAAAATTTATGCCTCTGCCATTGCCAGATCAGAAATATATGGCACATTCATGTTGATTTTTTCATTTTCATGTATACAATGACATTTTTGACCTTGACCTTTGACCTTGTGACCCCCAAATTTGACTAACCATTGCCCCTTCCATATGCATACCTGAGCCTAGTTTGAAGTTGAACCGTCACAGAGTTGTTAAGTTATCGCAAGAACAAGCAATTTTCATGTATATAATGATTTCTATGACCTTTAACCTTTGACCTTGAGACCCCAAAATCTAATCGGATCATTGTCCCTCCCATATGCATACATGAGCCAAGTTTGAAGTTGATCCATCATATGGTTTTTATTGCGAGAACGAACCATTTCTATGTACATAATGACATCTATGACCTTTGACCTTGAGATTCCAAAATCTAATCAGATCATTGTCTCTCCCATATGCATACATGAGCCACGTTTGAAGTTGATCCATCAAAAGGTTGTGTAGTTATCGTGAGAACGAAAACGGGATGGGTGGACAGACGGACGGACAACCCGAAAACATAATGCCTCCGGCACCCACTTACGGTGGGTGGAGGCATAAAAATCTGAGGATTTCACATGATCAAAATGATTGAGATCCCATTGAAGGAGAAAAATGGAAATCATCCAAGGCATGAAAAGCAAATATTTACTTATCCAAATAGTCATTTATACAATGATTATTGTAGTGACTTCTGTCCTCAATTATAGAGGTTGATGGCAACCACATAAATTTTGTACAGCTCAGCATACATATTCATTCACGTACATGTACCAGTAACAATGCTACCCTGGGTCTTCAGGTTCTCAACTAGGATGTAACATGCAGGCCCAGTTGACTGTGCGGTCTGCTTATTACCCCCATATTAAGTTTTTGCAAGTTTACTTTGAAGGTGCCTACTGGGGGGGGGGGGGGGCACCTCTGATATGTGATGGGAGACGGTTCCATTTGGTTATGGAGAATATTTATAGCAATCCTTTACAGCAGTTAACTTCTTAAATGAGACTGAAGAATGTATTCTTCTTCCTGAGATCAGATGATTTTCTTACACTCAAGTTTTATCTCGCCCACCAGAGGTGAAGGCGAGACTAAGGGATCCAAATGGTGTCCGTCCGTCCATCGTCCGTCTGTCACAATGTTAATGTTTACCTGCAAGACTCTCTTAGGATGCATAACTTGGCAACTGTTGCTGCAATGGCAACCAAACTTGGGTGATAGATGCACTTGGGGTACATTCATGTTATGATGCCTTTGGAGGTCACATGGTAAGGTCAAAGGTCATTTCAGGTCAAATGTTAAAGTTTACCTGCAAGGCTCTCTTATGACAGATAACTTTGCACATGTTGCTGCAATGGCAAACAAACTTGGGTGATAGATGCACCTATTGATATAATACAAAACGTAAAAATATTACAAAAAACCACCTCCAAAATAACAAATAAAAATATGCATACATTATTCTTGTATGAAGTGTGAAGTCTTATTAGGATACAAGAACTGCTTTGAATAATATGATTTGTGATCCACGTCCATGTCGCGGGTGCCGGGGCAACATTTTGCACTTGAAAGAATATTACAACTATACATAAATACTCTGTGCAAAGTGGCTGAAGGATAAGAGTTTTGTGTTCTCTTCAATTTTATGCATGCTTTTTTTTTTATTGCTTCTGTTATATGCAGTATTCAATTTGCCATAAAAGATTTTACTCACTAACTCTTCTTCTTTTTGATAAGAAACTCTGTTTTTATGATTGTTTTCTTTAAATAATAAGCTCATTATGACACTACATTGTACAAATCATCTAGAGCCCTTAGCTAGACTGCAACCACAGACACATTTTACCTTCACACATGTAAAATATCAATGCAGTAATGTTACTCATATCACAGGGGGTGGGAGTAGGTGCAGGGGAAGCAGGTGAAAGGGAGTAGCAGTTTATGAAATAGCCCTTCTCAAATTTTATGGGATGTTGCATTCTATGGCAGATATTTCACAATGAGCTTTGGATACAATTCTGTTGCATACATATTGTAGCAATGGAGATCGCGATATTTCTAGTTATTTTCACAAGTGGGCGAGACACAATATCGCTAATGCCTTGTTTTAGGTTATTGGTGTGATTAAATCATTCAAATTTGTATTTATTCATTATCAAATACAAGAAAAGAAATACAATGGCTTTACATATGATAGGTATAATTACAGAAAAGATGAAATAATATAAACATTTTCTTTTTATTTTTTCTTGATAAATAAGGAAACATAAATTGTACAACCATAATTGCTGAGAATGAGAGCCTTCTATGCCCTAAGCAAGTTGTGGCATATCCCGCCAACTAGTAAAAAGAAAAGTATATAATCATTCTCGATAACCCCACATCAATAGAACAATAAAATTGATGGTAAATTTATCGTCATTTTGGGAATTGTGTTTACCATCATCCCTGACTTTAATTTATTCATTTATTTATTTCATATACATGTCATTTCTGGTATTTGTAAATCAGAAGCTGATTTTGAGGTGATTCTTTGCAGTGGCATCAAGTATAGTATTGCTGCTGTTATTTTCATGCTGTTTTTGTACCCCATTTGCCAACGAGTTTCTTCCAAACTCTCACTTGAGTTTTAAGATGTTCCACCCTATTGTAAGAAGTTATCCCAGTAAAATGGTCTGATGTGTGAGCATGAGGTTATCCTGGCTGATGTCCGTGAGATTATTCTCAGTGTGACATTGTCATGAAATAACTTAGACTTAGTTGTTATCCTCAAGACCTCAACATGTAAGAGGGTCATGGAATATGTGCTGTTTGTCAGGTCAACCTACTAGTTCCTACATGTACTTTTAGGTGTCACATTAGTTTTTCTGTTATTTCTGATGAACATATTAGGGGCAGTTAATTTTTTTTTTGCCTTATTGGCTTAGCCTGGAGTACAAGATTATAACTCTTTAACTTCTCTTTTTTTATTTTTGTACTTTGCTAATATTCATTAGCATGTTTTGAATCTCTGTTTAGTTAATTCTTTCCTCCCTTCTTCTCTTCATTTCCAATCTTATATACTAACCTCTTTTTCTTTTTCTTTCTTTGTTCTATAGTATGACAAACCTTTTGAAGATTCTCCTATTCTTGATCTGCACAAGATGTCTTCTGTGTCAGGTAAGTCAACAGAATTGTCAAACATTTGCAAGTGAATACTTAAGATAAAACATATTGGTGCCATACATGTATGTGACATGGTTTACACAAATTATAAACAGTTGATAAAAGGTATGAATGGCTATCCTGTCAGTGCTAAAGACATTCCAAATCATATTTCTGTATACAAAATGCTCAAATACATGTAGCTTGAAGATAACTTCATGCTTTTGAACAATGCATCTGTATCTTAGTCTTAAGTTTAAATTGCTGTAAAATATCTATTCAAAATGGATGAATGAATAAACAGTTTTGATTTTAAAAAAACAGTCACGTTCAACAACTTCAGCTGTTTGCTAGCATCACACCAGAAAATTGTAAATGTTATAAATGTCAAATTTTCTTTTCAGAATCACTCCAAGACTTGAATTTTTTCAGACCATTTGGACGAACACCATTAGCAACAGATCTACAGAAAGGTCAGTCTTATTTTACCAAACGCATATTCATGTTTACTCTCACACTTTACACACTCTCTTAACCCATAGTACAGAGCTTTCTTGAGGTTTAAATTAATCATCTTCAATCCTCAAATCGGCAACAACAATTTTTTTTCCCACTCATGCATAGTTTGAAAAAAATAGATATGGATATAACATGAACCAAAATGAATTATAATTGCACAATTTAATCGGAAATCACCAATTTGAACACGGAAATAGTGATTATATAATATTCACTTCATTGCCAATTAAAGAGTTTAATGATTAGTTACCATTAAACTGCTCTAAATCGAAAACGCCACACCATATGGCATTGGGAATCGACTCAAATTTTTCAGTGAATTTTCTCTTTCTGCTCATGTATGATATGTACTGCCCAGCATTCTGGACCAACAGATACTGCAAAAGTATCTCCTAAAGGAGACGCTGTACCTCTGTGGGTTAAGGGAAGATGACATGACTTACAAAGGGATATCCTGATAAATCTTAGGTTTTAATGCTATAGGACTTGCAAAGTCCCCAAATTCAGGATGTGTAATTAACAAAAATGTGCATTATTGAAATAGTCTCTTTTATCACAATTTTGTTATTATGGCATATTGGTTATGGTTGTTTTACCTGACTGCTGAAAATTATGCATGCTTGTAGCTAAGCAACTAGAGGACTCATGGCTTTAATTCCTCTCCTAGGTACCTGGTAATGAAGATTAATGCCTTACCAAAGGACACTAGTGCATCAACATGGTTTTGAACCCACTCACCTCATTACAGTACCAGTGCTCTATGAAACTGAGTTATCACACCTCCTGAACCTCATGAATTGTATACTCTGTGGCTGGCTTCCTGATATTATCTAATTTTCATTTTATTTTAAATAGGAAAGAAGAGGAAAGGTGGTGTGAGCTGTGACAGTGCCCTTGGATCTACTATCTCTCCTTCAAAGAGCAGTGAATTAACAGGAGAAAGCTCTGGAAACATACATCTAGTAAGATTCAGTCCTTGTGTCTTATCCCTTTTTGAAAGGAGGTGAAGCCTAAGGCCTAAAGTATACTGCTATTTATTTCAACTGTTCTCATCAAAATTCTTTACCTCAAATACTCAAGATTTGGTACGTTTAAATTCACATGTATTGATTCTGGAAATGTCATGTATATTGTAACTGCTGATTCGTCATGCAAAATATATAAGACTAATAGATGTGATCACTGTTGTACTAATTGTGCATAAAATGTAATTAGTATTTTCATCTTTGTTTCATCCTCACTCAAGAGTTGTATGTTAATCAAGATACCCCTATACAAGTCTATGAAGATATTCAGGACAGTAAATTTTACTTTCAAGATTGAAATGCAAGCTAATAAGAACAAAAATTTTTTAAAATTCAACAATGTATGTAAAATTTTGTTAGTATTATACTGATTGTACATTATGTGTTGATTATTTTCATTTCAATTCATAATTGGAGTATTGAAGTATTTATTGGCATTCCAAGTTACATATTTGTTGTTCCTTTAACCTTTCATTCTGTAGCTTTCATACGAAATGAATCATTTTCTCTTTCTTTTGCAGCAAGACTATGACTTCACTCATGAGACATCTGATAGTCAGGGAGCTTTTATTCGCTACAAACATCACTCTATGTCAAAGAATCCTGAGATTGTTGGTTTGGAAAGAGGTACTGCTTTGTTTAGTAGCCACATTTGAGATACACTGGAAAGTTGAATAAAAGTCTTCAGGGTGTATTTTTGTTATTTGTTATTTTCTTATTTTGCATTGCAAAAATCTTTGGTTCGAAAACCAGTGCACTGAATATTCCAACAGCATACTCTTCTGTTTTTAGATACGTTGTTTTTTTTTCCTAGCAAAAGCCCAAATCACTTACATTACTCATATTTTAGGACCTTTGTGAGTGTTTTTGGATGGGTTTGTTACATGTTAGGTATATATTTAAATGGTTTTTATAAATCTTTCTTATTGTGAATTATTGACTAATTGTGCATAGAGCAAGTTTTTAAAAATACATTTCTCACATGTCATTGTTTTTTTTTCCTCTTTCTTTCAGATGAAGGAGACTCTGATGAGTGCTCTGAATCAAGTGATGATCTTGGGTCTATATGTAGTGGTCCAACTTATGCTCCTTACTCAGAACAGAAATACAAAGAGAACAGTGGAGGAGATGTAATTGAAATAGATGGGGCAAGTCAAAGTGATAATATACCAGATGATAATGACTTCAGCATGGAGGAAAGATCACCTGAAGATAAGGTGAGAAGCTGGTTGAGTGATGATGCCTTTTTGACTACCAGTCATCATAGTAACATAGATGATGAGGACTCTGAAAGAGATGCTTCACAGATAGAGAAGCTGAGTCAAGATTCTGAATATCCATCTACTCTAAGTGAAGAGGAAGAAGACAAAGGAAAATCTTTATTAGAGATTAAAGAGAGGTTTGTAAGACGAGTGAAGTCAATGCTGGTAGAGGGGAATAATGAGACTGATGATATTTCTTCATCTGCTGATGAAACCACAGGCCTCTCAGAAAGAGTGCCCTTTGAAAGAAATAAAAAACAAAATACCCTCAGGACTGGCGATATAAGAGATGGTCAGAAGGTTGGATCTTCCTATCTTGATGCAGAAAGTGAAGCTGTGGGACATACATATAAGATGCTATTCAAAGAGCAATTATCATCCACTATCTGCCCAGAGAATTCTACAGCTAGAGGCAACCAAGAGAGGTGTAGAGACAAACCAGTGATGCTGACTGGAGATGAGACTACTATCATAGCTGGTCACTTTGATGATGGCAGTATTATATCACCTAATTGTGAAGATCAGGATAAAGCTAGAACCAGTGAAACAACTGTTCAGAAGGGCTTTGAGCTAGTGCAGTCACCTGGTGGAAAAGTGGAGTGGGCATCATTCCTTTGTAGGGACAGTGCAGCAAATAAAACATTACCATATAAGACTCCTCATGTGATGAACAGGGTAGAGATTCAAGATACCATTCAACCAACATCTGCTTTCACACCTAAGAAAATGATACCGGCTTCAGGTTTGACTGAAAGAACTTTCAAGACACCTCAAGGTAAATCTAACCTTCCATTCAAAAGCCATGTATCTAAGACAACAACAGAGAACCTTGAACCATCACAGGGCATTATTAGTGAAATAATGGACTTCTTTAAATCACCTTTGCCAGAGCTCTTGACAAGTCCAATGCCAATTCTCTCTCCCAAGGGTAGACAAAGGACTGCACAAGGTAAACCGGTGAAGAGAAGGGCAATTCCAATACCAGTTGATACAAGACGGACTCCAAGATGGAATGTTCAGGGCAGTTCACAATTGAAGTCAAGGCAGAACGAATCACCCATAGAATCAAAGCAGCCTGTGTCTACAGGCAGTAGAATTGATTCTGAGCAGTCTTCACACAATAGTGTGTTTGCTGAGATGACTGTCATAGATCAGATATCGGACAATCATCAGCCTAATGACAGCTTAAATACCATTCAAATACCACATGGTGTGCAGGAAATACATGGAGAGTTGCCTTCAGGTGAACTGTCCATGAGTACAGAGGAAGAAGGTGACATTTCTCTTTTAACAGAGGACAGCAGTGAGGAATCTCCAACATTCCACAATTGGTCAGAGTCCAGGATCAGCAGTGTGTCTCAAAGTCCAAAGACTCAAACCCAAATTAGTCAGTCTATCAGTAAACTTGTGAAAATTCCAAAAACTCCCACTCATTTGAGTATCCCTTCCAATAAACTTGAGAAAGTATCAAATACACCCAGTATCACCTCACCATTCAGTCATTTGTGTGTGAAATCTGCTGGGAAGGATCAATCAAAAGTGAGAAATGGACAAGAAAAGAGAGTAAGGGCTCAGACATTGCCACATCCTTCCAAGAGTCTTGATTTTAATGAAAAAACCCTGGCAGACACAAGAGATGGTACTGAGAAGAAGCCTGATATGGAGTTATTGGTTATCAGTAGCAGTGGTGATGATGGTGATTTTGATAAATTGTACCGAATAGAGCAAGATGCAATGATGCGTAGACCAAGAAAGAGTAAGGATGAAGATATGTCGCATCAAATTAGAAGCAACAAACCCTGGCAAATTGAAAATACTAGAAACCATTCTCCTGGAAAATCAGTGGGCGATAAACCTGGTGCTAAAGAGAGGCAGAGCTTGAAATGTCATAGAAATGTTGCCTCTGATTCAGAGGACAAGTTGACCATTCAATGTAAAGAAAAAGCAAGGACCATCTTTCAAGGATGTAAAAACATCAGTGAATGTGAGCAGACATATATCCTATCAGATAGAGGGGAAAGAAGTGTGAGTCCTCATCATATGTCTCCAGCCAAATACAAGATTAATAACAAGCAGCAGCATAAGAAAAAGGAACATAGATCAAGCTCCCGTACCATCCAGTTCAGACTAATTAATGTGAAGGAAGATGAAAGCAAATCTAATGAGCCAAAGAAGAAATATTCAAGCAGCCTCAAGATGAGAGAAGACTCTTCCAGTCCTACTTATATTACCAGAATGACTAGTGTCAGATGCCATGATACTGCACCTATTATGACCAATGATGATGATCATCATCAGCATGAGAGACATGATAAGAGACCTGCTATAGCCCTTCAGTGTAAGGGTTGCAGTACGAACAGATTACACAGAGGTAAGGAGGAAACGTCCAAGACCAGTGACAGAAAGTCCAGCTATCATGAAGTTAAGACAAATTACAAGCATTCTTACTATGATGATTTCACTATTGAGAGTAACCTTGGATCTAAAAGTGACATTCCCACAAGAAGAGGAGATAGAACTTATGTTGTCAGTGATGATTCCAATTCACACAGGACAGAAGATAGTTCTAGTTCTGTTTTAGAAGATAACAGACTCTCTGCATCTCCTGGGATGAAATCCAAGCTTGTATCAAGTACAGTGAGGAGTAACAGTGACAAAATCAAAACCAGACGTAAACAAAGGCTATTGGCTGAAACTGCAAATGTGAACGACAGTTCAGGTAGTAGTGATGTTAGACTAAAATCTTCAAGACATCAGAAAATGTTGAATCAACAGGAAGTAGTTTCTACTGGTCAGGCAGGCAGCAAGCATTATGATAGAGATGTATCCTTTCTATCATCTACTAGAATAGAAGAGAAGAAATTGAACATGAAGGAATTCAGCAGAATTGTTTTATCCAGTAGACTACGAAGTGAGGACCATCCAGCTGATGAGAGACTTACAAAGAGAGTTTCTTGCACACTTGAAGAAGCTATACAAGGTAAGTGACTTTTCAGATTATGCTGGGCCATGTAGTAGGTTTAAAAAAAACCCAACATTCGACAATTTTGATTACGAATGACTTGAAAGCCAGAACTCCCTTGAGCAGTCTTTATGTACAGGGTTACTGTACAGTTTGGCCCCCCCCCCAAAAAAAAATTACGATGGGCCTGTAGATATCAATAATGAAAGAAATAATTTTGCAATATGAAAGGTCATTTTAGATTATGAAACTATAACTATTCCTCTACCTGCCAGTGAAGACCCCATCTGATTCGGTCCAGTAGTCACAAAGAAATACAGATTTTTGAAACGGTCGTCATAAGTCCCTCCTGTCCAAGTTTGGACAGATGGAGAACTCAAAGCACAATGGACAATCCAACTATCCTTCTGAATGGTTTACAAAGGAAATTGCTTTTTTGTTTTGATGTGCTATGATTGTTATTACATCAAAGGTAGTTATTCCTTCTGTAGTCCAATAGTCAAAGGATCAGGGAGTTTAGTAAAGCGCGTCATTGGTCACCGTACCCAATCTTTTATCAATAATGTCCTTGGTATCCACAAAATGAAAATATCTTGTTCACAGGAGACTAGTTTGAAAGTTTATTCAAATTTGTGCATATTATTTCATAAAAGATTGTTCTAAATTACGTAAAAAATACTCGCTTCAAAGATCAAGACAAGGCACTTAAGAAATAGTTTCATAATTATGTTTTTAATCACTGAATTTTATCACTCTGATGACCAACATGACCAACATCTTTAAAACTCTGAAAACTGCTCATCTTTTCCCATTCATGATTTATTTTGTTATGGAAAAACATATCCACATTCCCTTCATTTGCAACAACAACAACAACATCAAGAATGATGAAAAATAAATTGTTTTCATTACAACCAAAACACAAATAAAAAGAAAATAGTGTAAACAATACAAATAGGAGTGTGATTTATCCATAGTCATTTGAGGGTACATGTACCTTTTGTTCAAACCAGGGCTGGTATTCTGAAAATTGTTTTATCTTTTATCTTATTTTAATTGCCATAGCAATCAGAAATAGCGTACGCCATTGGCTCGCGTCGCGCACTTTTGTCTTGCATGCTGGTCATTTGTGCAGTTCAAACCAATCAGAAGTACGCCTTTAAAATTTGTTATGACAATTAACACAGTGCAGCTAAGATAAAAGATAATACAACTTTCAGAATACTGCCCCTGGGGGGTGTTTCATAAAGCTGTTTGTAAGTTAGGAACGACTTTACGAATGACTGGTGATACCTTCTTGGGTGCTAATCAGATTCTCATTCATTACATGTAGCACAAGAAGGTATCACCAGTTGTGCGTAAAGTCGTTTGTAACTTATGAACAGCTTTATGAAACACCCCCCTGGACAGTTGGGACTTATGACATTGTATGCAGAAATCCCTATTTCTTTGTGACAACTGGACCAAATCAGACAGGGTCTTCACTGACTTGTAGAGAAATAGTTATGGTTTCATAATCTACAATTACTTTTCATATTGCAAAATGATTTCTTTCATAATTGATACTTATAGGCTCATCGTAATTTCTTGGGGACAAGCTGTATTTGTTTTTTCCAATTAAATAAGAGTTATAGTACATATAAACCAGTGCTCTGAAACATAAATATCTTCATTCACATGTTGTTGTTCAGCTTGAAGTCTTGACAATTCGTGAATTATATTTAAATATTGCAAAGAAATTTGACATTCAAATACTTTTAGACATGTCAAATGAAAGTAAAAAAAAACCAAAAAAAAAACAAAGAAATCATATCGTGGTTTGTATGTAATACATGTATTTGGTTCCACAGAGATCCTCCAATATTCTGTTTTCTCCCTCTCTCCAGAAAAGCCATTTGAGGTTCAGACCCCATCAAAGCGCAGAAGACATGGATCAGACAAGACAAACAGCTTAGATTCACCAGCAAAGAGACAAATCCATGCTAGAAGATCATCACCAAGAAGTAGAAAATCATTGAATAGAAGTAAAGGTAGTCAAAGAATGTTAAATATCAGTGAAGAGGATGAAGGATGTAAGGATTCATTATCATTGTCTTCTATGTGTGATGGACCTGGTAGATGTACTAAAAAGATATGTTTCAAATGTGCAATGAATGAATGAATGAATCACAGTGATATTATTCACAGGCTTCAAACTTATTACTATCTCAGAGCCACCTAAAGGATTTGAAAAAAATAAAAATCTGTCTTTCAGTAAGAGTAAAAAGAAAAAAAAAAGTTGTCTATGGACACACATTGTCCAATGACTCACAACTTCATATTTTGCTGTGAAGTTTTATGTTGCTGAGCACTCCTTAGTATGTGAGCCTCTGATACAGTATTATACATGCAAATAACAGCTTGATTCCACCTATATTCAAAGCTCATGTACAGTTTTATTAGCATAAAGAAAATTTGGCATGAATATTATTAGATAAAAACAGATATAGTCTAAGATTGTCTGCCTTGCATAAAAAGACACATGTGTGAGATCATGTGCTATTCCATTCCTTATTTCTGTGAATTTCAGTGTAAATGTTTGAAATGAATGCAATGTAAGGGTTACATTGTTATCTATGCTTGGATCCCTACCCCTCCCTACACAAAGATCATACTGATTAATACACTTGTCATGCAAATAGAACTCTTATATTTTACATGTTTGCAGACCTGTGTGACCTCATGACCCCAACTGCCGTGGCCCGGGATCAAAATTAGTGAAATATAGTTGCAGTGCCAACAAGTTGATTAATGTTAGGTTCCCACTGTCGTGTGACTTGTCACAATTGCCATGATTGGTCAGTCGTAACTGATTGTGGAACTTTCACATTTGGGGCAGCGTTACCCTTTCCTTCTTGCCTCTAATACACTTGTGTGGCATTTCTCAAAGGTTCCAAATTGTTACAGATCATGGAAGATCATGCTATCCCAATAAAGCTTGATGCATTGGTCTTTTCCAAGGATGATTTCGATAATCATGATTTCAAAGTATGATTAGATGTGATCTTTTGCGCTTTGTTACGATCTGATGCGGTGATCACGTTTGACTTTGAATCTACCGATCGCAGAAAATTTTTGAACCGTCCAAAATTTTGCTATGATTAACACGATTGCCATGATTGACCTCAAGATCTGATATGATCAGATCTGATATGATTCAATCATGGCGCGAATCGTGATAGTGGGAACATAGCATTAATAATCATGAACAAGTTCATTGAAATAGATTCTGTTAATATTGATTTCAAGTTTAAATGACTTGCATTAATTTGGAATAGCCTTGTTTGCTAATGGTATTCAAATTTATTCTCTCCAAAACCCTTGGTTACCAACTATTTAGTTCACCTGTTATGCATAATGGCACCTGAATAGATGGAACCCAGTTTGCATACATTAGTTTTTGCTGTGCTGGGCAAGCATCTGGCAACCTTCTTAGTTGTCAAGGGAAACTTTTGTTCAACAGCCATGCATAAGATTAGTACATGTAAACAGGTATATTGTTGTCATGCAGTAAGTGAATTGTATGGACTAGCAGCATATAGACAGGGTAGTGAAAACTCCTGGAGGGCCATTGTCATTACAAGGTGGACACCATGCTCGTACATGGACTTTCAAAATGGAACCTTAACAAGTAATTAATCCTTCAATCTCAGAATACCCTAAACAAGTATTTTGTCATGTTTTCCCCACCCTGAACAAATATTTTTTAAATCAAGCTGTTGTAAAAGTATACCCCTTCTTTCCTGATTTGTGCAATTTTGATACCCTTTTCACTGTACGCGCGTACATAGCCTGTCCGTGAAAAACAACCCTTTTTACGCATTTTAGTGTATGAGCATGGTGTCCACCTTGTAATGGCAGTGGCCCCCTGGGGTGAAAACTTGCTTACATTACAGAACCTAAAGAAACCATGCAATGTACACCTGGGTCCAGATGACTACTTTTAGATTTGTCTTTTATTATTTTTTAAACCAAGATCATCTGGTAGATATTTATAATAATAATAATAATAATATACAGTTCTTGTATAGCGCATATCACATTATGATATAACGTCTCTATGCGCTTCCAAAGGACTTGGATATTATTACCCTGGCTTTAGCCCGGCAGCCGTTTACAGCGCGCAAGCATTTCAAGGAATAAATTCCTGCCAGGTACCCATTCACCTCACCTGGGTTGAGTGCAGCACGATGTGGATGAATTTCTTGCTGAAGGAAATTAACGCCATGGCTGGGATTCGAACCCACGACCCTCTGATTGAAAGACGAGAGTCAGAACCACCAGACCACGACGCTTTATTTGTAAACATTCACTATACATTTCATAATATTTTGTTAGAGTTTTTGTTAGAGTTTTATTACCAGAAGTCATGTTAAACTTTCATAATGAATCATCTGAAGATGGTGAGAAAAATCTTCTTTGCTTGAAATACAGCCTACTCTATAACTAATACTCACTTCAACAGGTTGACATGTAGTAAAGCTCATCTGATAAGTCCCATCAGTGAGCAAAAAGTAAAAGAAAAAGAAAGAAATTATATACATACTAGTGTTACTTCTCATTTGCATTGTTCATTTGCACACTGAGAGGCAGTAAAGATATTTGCCTTCACTTCAAGTAGATTTTTATACTTTAAGAGTAATTTTAGGGCAGTTGATATCATCAGGTACCTTTAAGCTGTGTCATTTCATTGACAACATATTTTCTTCGAGTGTGATTTGGTACATGTATAACTTTGAAACACATATTGAGATGGCTATCTAGAAGGATTTTCTTTCTTGTACATACTAACATATTCATTCTCATCTTTTGCAAGGTTTTATATGTAACTTTTTATCATTGTGGATATTAAACATATTATATAGAATTAAAATGTTCAGCACGTGTTTTTGGCATATATTAGGTAAATCAGCACAGATAGTAAGAGGTAAGAGATTTGTGTCTTTTCCAGTTTTGTAGTATGAAATTGTACAGTGAAACCTTGTAAAGAATACTGTTTCAACAAACTCTCATAAGTTTAATTTTGCTGGTCTAAATTTTCATGCCTTTGCCCACTGAAGGTGGTGGTGGAGGCATTATGTTTTCTGGTTGTCCGTCCCGCTGTCCAGCCTGCTTTTTTGTTCATACGATATCTCAAGAACCGTTTGAGGTTTGAACTTCAGACTTGGCCTTAGTATGTATCACCATAAGTAGACCATCTGATTAGATTTTGGGGTATATAGGTCAAAGGTCAAGGTCACAGAGGCCAAATATATGAAATTTTCAGGTGTTGGCCTTGTAAATATATTTCAAGAACCTTTTGAGGTGTAAACTTCAAACTAGCTTGTAACACCACAGGTACATGAGGGGGGTGTAACATAAAACATACAGTCAATCTTACGATTGATATCAATCGTAAGTCTATGGCAAACCATGTACTAAAGAGATACAATTGATTGTAAGATTGATTGTATCTCTTTATGTTACACCCCCTAGATTTTTGGGTATGCAGGTCAATGGTCATAGGGTCAGAAAAGTATCTGAAATTATTTGCAAAAAAAAAAATGTGTTTCCATGATAACTTGGCGTACACATAGCAGAGATTTTAGTCCAAGATGAGTGAAATATATTGTTGGGTGGTAGAGGTAATTGTAACTACATGAAGTATGCAGCTGTTTTCAAGTTGTGCATAAAAATTGAAAATTGCGTGGGAGGTGGAGGCATAATTATTAATGCGCTGGGACGAAATGATCTTGTCTATAATATTTTTAGCACCAACTGGTATCAGGATTTCTTGGTCTGAAAGACTGTGTTTACAGAATGAGGTTTCAGAAAGTAATATAGGAGTGAATGGGAGAAAGTGCCTGTTAAAATTTTGCTTAAGTGCTTAGAGTAATAGGGTATTCCCCGAAAAGGAAATCTCAATTCAAGGGTTCAGTTACTTCCAAATAACCTTTTGGTTAGTGTCTACATCACCGGAAAGAGGGAAAGGCTTGGGTGGTCACAGAAAGAGAGAGATAAAATAAGGAGAGGATAGCGAGATGGAATGATATAACAGAAGATGAACCAGATCAGAGGCATGGTGGACATAGAGAGAGATAAAATGATAGGGAGAGGATAGCGAGATGGAATGATATAACAGAAGATGAACTATCAGAGGCATGGTGGACATAGAAAGAGAAGGATAAAATGATAGGGAGAGGATAGCGAGATGGAATGATATAACAGAAGATGAACAAGAGGCATGGTGAACATAGAAAGAGAAGGATAAAATGATAGGGAGAGGATAGCGAGATGGAATGATATAACAGAAGATGAACCAGATCAGAGGCTGGTGGACTAGTGGGAGATAAAATGATAGGAATAGGATAGCGAGATGGAATGATATAACAGAAGATGAACCAGATCAGAGGCACGGTGGACATAGAAAGAGAAGGATAAAATGATAGGGAGAGGATAGCGAGATGGAATGATATAACAGAAGATGAACCAGATCAGAGGCATGGTGGACATAGAAAGAGAAGGACAAAATGATAGGGAGAGGATAGCGAGATGGAATGATATAACAGAAGATGAACCAGATCAGAGGCATGGTGGACATAGAAGAGAAGGATAAAATGATAGGGAGGAGGATAGCGAGATGGAATGATATAACAGAAGATGAACCAGATCAGAGGCATGGTGGACATAGAAAGAGAAGGATAAAATGATAGGGAGAGGATAGCGAGATGGAATGATATAACAGAAGATGAACCAGATCAGAGGCATGGTGGACATAGAAAGAGAAGGATAAAATGATAGGAATAGGATAGCAAGATGGAAGGATATAACAGAAGATGAATCAGAGGCAGGTATCAAGAGAGAGAGAAAGAAAGAGAGGAGAGAGAGAGAGAGAGAGAGAGATATACATGTAAAAACAGTGTAAATACATTCATTAGTCATATGTTTAAAATTAAATTTTATTCACCGTTTTTTTTTTTCAAATATAGCATTCTAAAGAACATCATACATGTACATGTTGATTAGATATATTTCTTCTTTTTCTTACTCATAGTGTGCAATTACAAGGAGTGTTTGAATACTAAAAGATATGGTGAATATTGATGTGCAAACAACACATATTGCAACAAGCCTGGATTACATGTGTGTAACATACATTCTATTAAAACAGACTGAATATAAAAGAACTATATATTCACAAAAAGAATCATGTTTTACTCAGATATGAATGGATTTGCACCAGCTGATAGTATGTCTAACAGAAACAACATCAACCACAGATGGCCTTGACTTGTAATTCTGAATATGATTCAAGTTGTGATGTCGGATAACTTGATAAAAACTTCCAAGTATACGTAAAAGCAGAAAACAGCATAATCAACTCTGAAAAGGTAGTGGTTGAGTAAATTAATGAATTCAATTACATACGTGTGAAAATCTAAGGATACTTTTTATACCACTAGTACTTCCTACAGTATACATGATAATGATTTTAGCCCGTTCTGGTTTATAGTGTAAAAATATCACAGAATTTTAGCCAAAATAGGAAATTGCAGCCTACAAGAAGCAAAGTATTTCATACCAGGTATGCAAAGCATATATATCAGTAAAAAATGCATTACTGGATGAATGGACTTTTGTTGGCAAAATTTGAGCCTTTTAAAAAATATGTACTGCTTCATGAGGCATCTTAGGTCACTTGTAGGTTCAACAGAATTCAAATATCAAATAAATGATCACATTCATCCAAACATGATATCATGTGTTTGTGTGTAAGACACTTGTAAAATGCAAAGCAGAACATTCTCAGTATCAATAACTGAATCTTTATTGACAGATTTTATACCAAGCTCCTATCTATGATGGTACTTTATGACATATCAATATGTTGGTCAAAGCAGAAGGATCAAAAATTCATTTTCTGATAAGTAGCAGATATCTCTGGAAGCTTTACAAATTATCAACGTTGAAAGTTGCATCCACCATATTCATATTTACTTCAGAGTTTTTTTTTTTTCTTAAACATCACTTTATTGAACTTGCACAACAAAGGAGAAAAAAGCCTTTTCACACCTGGTTCAGATAACCCAGGATTTCTGGAATCCCAAGGCTAAGAAATTATGTTTTCACATCTGGGGGAAGTTTCACAAAGATTTAAGTTTGACTAAAGTCACACTTAAACTGCGTGCTATATATTATATTTCGTGCTGTATATTACGCATCACCGCATTGGTCAGAATCATGGTCAGGGGACGCGCTGTTGAAGTCTATCAATGAGATTACGTGTTAAATAGCAGATGCACAATGGCGCTTAAGCACGACTCTAAGTCAAACTTAACTCTTTGTGAAACACTCCCCTGGTAAAATATCCAAGGTTAAAATCTGACAGGTGTGCCCCAATTGTGGGTTTTGTTCTTTGAGGTATCACAATTAGCTGCTCTTAGCACAGCATTGCTGCGCTAACCCTACTCCGAGGCAAGGCCAGCTTAGCCGGGGAAATTGCAGTGCTAGCTCACTTTCGAAAAAATCAGGTGTGAACAGTGGAGATAGCCCGAGAAAGTGCAGGGCTAAAAACTAGCTTAGCCCAGCAAAAACCAGGTGTGAATCGCCTACAGCTTATATCCAAATTACTGGAAAATGCAGGGCATTAAGAAAAAGACATAATAGTCGAAAATGATGTTTTAAAATCTGATTACACGGATATAACATAATATGAATGAAATATAAACAGCACAATACTGCCAATTCATGTATTACTCTAAAATAAAACAGGTATGTATATCATGAGAAGTGGAGGAGGAATATCATACATGTATAAGCTTTATACTTCTCATTAAATTTAACCTTCACCAGGCTGGGGGGGGGGGGGGGAATCCGCCCCTAGATGTTCATGCGGAATGTCCGCACCGCTTAAAGCTCTCGGCAATACGTCTCATGACCATATCTTTTGAGACAAAATTCGCGACGCCTAAGTAAGCGGTTCAATAGTTACGCAACATTTCGTACTTGCACGTCGGGTTCTTTAAAAAAATATGTTCAAAATGTGATTTGTGTATAATTTAAAACAAATTGTGTTTTCAACCAAAACACATAAATGTTATTTCAACTTTTACCAAATAGAATTAATTGTATGCAGTTTATGATAGCAAAAGTGTCACAGATAATTCTGTTAAAACCCCCCCCCCCCCAAAAAAAAAAAAAAAAAAAAGGTAAAAACCTCGAAATACAAAGAATTTTAAAAAAAATGAAAAAAGACAAGAAATTGATTTTGATAAGGGAATTAAAAAAAAAAAAGTTTTTTCACTAGGATTACAAGGAGTTCCAGATCAAAACTTAGAGGAGTTTTAAAGCTTTATTTACTGATTTACAGTAAAAAGTCTGATTTGACACAAAAATTAGCATGATTAAATATAAAACAAAAAGTAATTTCATGAAAATTAACAATACAATTTTGTAGATTACATCGTGGTTGACCTGTGTTTCGGTTGTGATATGCATTCAACGGCGGAGATCTTGGGGGGGGGGGGGATTCCCATACCATACAAATAACCACCCAATCTGATCAAAGTTAATACTAATGTTTCCACAATTTCTTTTAAAAGCTATAAGGATACATAGTATGTTTGGAACCACTCCACAAAACATACATGGTTCACTTTGCTTAAAATATGTTGGTAGGTTTAATGTGGCTTATAGAATAATTCTATCTATAAGTGAATGTATTCACAGAGTCTTCAGATAGAGAAAGACATTGGTATAAACCATATCATTTTCTCAGATTTTTGTCAGATTAATTCTTTTTCAAGGGTGAAAACCATATCATATAACAAGAGAAAATTCAAGAACATTCATGTAGAAAAAAAATGAACTGGTAAAATAAAGGGCAAAATCTAATCATTTCTCATTATGTCACCAACATTTGCCTTATGAAAATAAGATCCCGCTGACTTCTTATACACACATGCACTATCAGATTGAAGTATATTGTCTTTGATATTCAAAGCATAAATCTTTCAGGGTGTAAATTAATAAATATGTAGTGGTATAAATACATTTACATCTCTTGCAGTACATCAACATACATTTATTGTGGACAGTAACAGTTAAACCATTGTTTATATCTTCTACAAGTATTCTCACAATTCAATAAAGTTATCTATTCTTGGTATCACTATTTCAAAGTCAAAAAAGATGAATCCTGGCTAATATTGAGGATTTTTTTTTTAACTAAGGCAATCAAACACTTATGTAGATCAATATTTCAATATCATCAAAGTCAATCATGTAACTCTAAATCTGAATTTATCCAATTTTCCAGTGACTTTTATCATTATGGCACAACCACTACACTTCAGAATATAAAATTTAATTTAATAAGAAAACAAATCAAATACATGTATACCAATATCAATACCAAACAACTTTACAATGTATCTACAATACCAATATAAAATGTAACTTACTAAGTACTACACTCACTTTACAGCTACACAAACATACAAGTATGTACATATCTCAAATAATTTAGTTATCCATCCACCCACTGCATTGCAATTTACAGTAAGCAGGAATTGCAAATATTGTCATCTACTACTTAAATAAAACAACTATGGAAATTCTAGACCTTAATTCCTCCCAAAGTTATGGCTTGTCAATAAGACACAAGTCATGTTTGTACCTAAATCTGACATAAGCTATGGCATACAATCCAATACAAGGCAATCTTTTTTTCAGTATAAAAATTTACTTGGAAGTGTGCTAGTTCTACATGTTTGGCAAGGATGAATCCAACATTTTCAAGCCATAATTTTGGAAGTATCTAAAATCAAGATTTCACTGGTACAATCTGTGAAGGAGTTGCTCGAGCAGTAACATCTGCAGTCAGCTCTTAGTCTTCGCCTACAAACTGACTCTGATCTGATCATTGGATCCAGGTTCCAGTTTGAGTCGGTCTTAAAGATGGTGATGTTAAAGGTCACTCCCAGATGTAAATAATCATGTCTGATTGATACACGTCTGTAAACAACCCCCAATTACTTACAGAATTACATTCAATTTTAAAAATACAGCCTTGTGCACAAACTACAAAACAACTAAATATTTTGAAAACATTCTCTAGCATAAAATTTGTTTCAACCACTATATTTTGCAACTTAATAATGGAGTATTATAGAAATAAATAAGAATTAAAGTACTTGCATCAAAGAAATAGTTACTAGAAAAAAAAAAGAATATGTGCAAAAGTACTCCACCATGTTACACACAAAGAAAGAGGTAATAGCATGCAGAATACTTCTCTCATTAACTAACAAGTCTCATATCATGAGACCGAGCATGTGTGTATTCAGTTTTCCAAAAATCTGCATGAGTATAAAGATGTCATTAAGCAGGATGAGCTTCTCTTGTAATAATTATTACACTGATTGCAAATCATATTTGTAAAGGCAAAACTACATAAGCATAGTGTTTGATGGGTGCAAGTATGTACATTGAACTAGTCAGATATTTGTTCAGCCAAACAAATACAATTTTGTGCCATTCACGTTTTCTTATTTGCTTCCTATTCTGTCTTCAAGACACAATGCTATGTAAACCTACAAGTTATTCTCTCTTCATCTTTACATACAATGACACACTGGGAAACCAACTTCACAGGTAGATACTGCATACTAAAGAGTCACTATATTTACTGCAAAATATCAATACTTTGTGTTATGAATCGGTACTGTACACAAAATGAAGGAGGGTGAAAAAAATATGTTTTCCTTTCACTTTCATGTCTAATTTTTTTAGTTTTTGGTAAAATTACTTTTCATAATGCACATTATTTTGATCAAAATACAACTTCAAATATCAACTCCTCCTTCTTTGGAAAAATACTAGTACCAATATAACATACTCTATACCATATATACAGACAAGGCAAAGTTAAATACCAGTTTAAACATGCTTTCAGTTTTCTTAAATCTAAGTTATGATTATATCTGTAAAGGCCAGTGATGTATCAAAGCCTTAGTTCTCTTTGACCAATATTTATGTTCTCACATTTATTTTAGATTAATTTCATATAGAAGATGGATACAGTAAACAATCAAAGAACACTGAAACTACAAAAAGAAAAGTGGAATACAATCTTCATGCATTTTGGGTATATGCATTCTATGTGTATTATACCACTAATTCAAATGGTTATGTTCCTGTAATAGAAATACTAATTCATTTGCATACAGTAAAACGGAAAATCAAATTTCAGAATTTTATGAGTGCAATATACTGCATATTTGATCAAAGAGA
This sequence comes from Echinometra lucunter, assembly GCA_029962745.1. NCBI lineage: Eukaryota > Metazoa > Echinodermata > Echinoidea > Camarodonta > Echinometridae > Echinometra > Echinometra lucunter. The sequence goes on along the minus strand of CM057161.1, from coordinate 234,633 downwards.
AACAAAGCAAGACAGTGTTGGTTAGAGATTGCACCCTGTTACAATGGTTTTGTTCAAGCTGCCTTGATGGTAGATTTGTAAGGCTTTTTTGTGAGTCTTTCTGCTCTACTTTCCAGATTCAATGTCTGCTCCAAAGTTCACAGTACCTGCACCTAACACAAAGATAAGAAAGAAGAAGTTCATCCAACAACGCTGGAAATCTTTTATACACAATATGTGCAACATCTCCACTATCTCATCATCTGAAAACCCTATAGCTGAGCTTGTGAATAATTCCCCACATGATGTTCATGTAATGTAGTTTACCATTTAGCAATAGAATACAAATTATTCCAAACTCTACCCTTAACTTAGCAGTCTACATATACTTTAATACTTCAATACCAACCTCACTCTGATCTAATCTTATTTTCATTTCACAGTCTAATCCTGGGCTTGGGTTCAAACTTGTTATAAAAACAAATTAAACTAGATGAATCTTCGACCACGCGTGGTCGAACTTTATGCCTCCGCCATTACCAGATCAGACATAGATGGCACTTCATGTTGATTTATTTTCACCTTGACCTTTGACCTTGAGACTCCAAAATCTAATCAGATCATTGTCCCTCCCATATGCATACATGAGCCAAGTTTGAAGTTGATCCGTCAAACGGTTCTTAAGTTATCGCGAGAACGAAAACGGGACGGACGGACGGACGGACGGACGACCCGAAAACATAATGCCTCCGGCAACCACCTACGGTGGGCGGAGGCATAAAAATGATGATATAAGCTACTGAAATCTCGTCTGTGTAGTAAAAGAATTATGGCAGTAGTTATAGATATGAAACAAGGTCATCCTTGATTCAGTCACATTCTGATATCATTTCATTCCTGATCTTAATCCTGATTAAAACCTGTTGACCAGTTGCTCATTCCAACATGCGCCCAAATATCTGTCTACATTGTGAATGATTAGAGAAACACAGGACCTATCGTGATCCATTATGTAGTAATTCATGACATACCTCCATTCTTGCCTTCCATCTGTATAGTAACATGTTGGTTGGTGGTACCAATGGTGTTATAATTAGCTCCTGCTGTTGCACTAATGCTGCCATGCAGATCTCCATTGCCTGAAAGAATGGTAATGTAATATTGAAAATGAAATACATATTGATGGATGAGAAATAAAGTGCTGATATGAACCTAGGTAGGCAAAATAGAAGATCTACTGTTCATAACACATTAATAGCTTCAAAAGCTCCAGTGTGTTCTTAGACCTGTCTAAAATGTCATTTATACATATAAGGTGGAGGTGCATGTTACCTAAACTGATATAAATTGTGCATTTTCAGTAACATGACTTCTGCTACGTTTTTGTTGATTTGTACACACTCTTCTGATAAAAACAAAACTTACTGACTTCATGATAAATGATAATAAATGATAGAGTCAGATGTTTACCTAATGATACAGTAAAAGTTTACTTCAAGCCTATGCTACCCTACTGGAAGCAAGGGACAAAAGTGACATTTTCAGTAAAAGTGTCTATCATTTGTATCTATGTGTCTATCATTTGTATCTATGTGTCTATCATTTATATCTATGTGTCTATCATTTGTATCTATGTGTCTATCATTTGTATCTATGTGTCTATCATTTATATCTATGTGTCTATCATTTGTATCTATGTCTATCATTTGTACCAACATCAATGAAATATCGTCATGTCTTACGCAACAACTCAGTAGGATGAGTGTTTATGTATAAAATTTGGCCTGGAAGAAGAGCACATCATGTAAAGTAAGAAAACACTAAGAACTCAGATTTGGTTGATATGTCACTTGCTTCCTTTTGCCCAAGAAGGGCAGTATGGGTCTATTTCTTTAAATATAGATGTGATTCTTACTTGCATCTCCTTGGCCTTCTTCTTCTACTCCACTGAGTACATCACTTTCTACACCATCATCCAATAGTCTGTCAGAATCATCATCTTTACACTGTACTGGATACACTACACCATCCCCTTTGCTGCAAATGAAATGAGACATACTAGCACTCTCCACAGTATACAAATATCATCTTTACACTGTACTGGATACACTACACCATCCCCTTTGCTGCAAATGAAATGAGACGTACTAGCACTCTCCACAGTATACAAATATCATCTTTACACTGTACTGGATACACTACACCATCCCCTTTGCTGCAAATGAAATGAGACATACTAGCACTCTCTACAGTATACAAATATCATCTTTACACTGTACTGGATACACTACACCATCCCCTTTGCTGCAAATGAAATGAGATGTACTAGCACTCTCCACAGTATACAAATATCATCTTTACACTGTACTGGATACACTACACCATCCCCTTTTGCTGCAAATGAAATGAGATGTACTAGCACTCTCCACAGTATACAAATATCATCTTTACACTGTACTGGATACACTACACCATCCCCTTTGCTGCAAATGAAATGAGACGTACTAGCACTCTCCACAGTATACAAATATCATCTTTACACTGTACTGGATACACTACACCATCCCCTTTGCTGCAAATGAAATGAGACATACTAGCACTCTCTACAGTATACAAATATCATCTTTACACTGTACTGGATACACTACACCATCCCCTTTGCTGCAAATGAAATGAGATGTACTAGCACTCTCAACAGTATACAAATATAATCTTTACACTGTACTGGATACACTACACCATCCCCTTTGCTGCAAATGAAATGAGATGTACTAGCACTCTCTACAGTATACAAATATCATCTTTACACTGTACTAGATACACTACACCATCCCCTTTGCTGCAAATGAAATGAGACATACTAGCACTCTCCACAGTATACAAATATCATCTTTACACTGTACTGGATACACTACACCATCCCCTTTGCTGCAAATGAAATGAGACATACTAGCACTCTCCACAGTATACAAATATTATACAAATATTGACTGCTTTACGGGGCATGGTTAAAATCAGTCAGTAATGAATTTCATGCCTGCAGATTTGACCAATCAGAGGCCTACAATCTAGAAATGCAGTATGTAATGTTTTCTATGATGCACAATGTAATGAAATACATAAGCAATGAATACCCATATCCAGGGAACTAAATTCACATAATTCTAACACATGCCAGAACCGAGTAAAGCATCATATTGCTGGGCACTGTGATGCTTCTTAATATCAGCATTCATAGGTATATTCATTACAGGGTGATTTATCAATCCACATGTCAAGTTTTATAACAATTGCACCATGGTAAAGATTCAAGATATTCATTGTGGAAGGCAGAATAGCCCCCGCCCCCCCCCCCCCAAGCTGTGAGACAGCAAAGTTTTTACTTTGGCCTTTTCACTAGACCTACTACTTAACTGATTATTGCCAGACAACATGCATCATAGTTTATCGTCGCTGGGGTGAAAAGACCTTGTATCTCAATTTTGGGTGAAATTTAGTTCTTTTCATAATCTTAATGTATTTTCAAACCCTTACACGCCCATCTGCAAAGATTAGGCCACTACTGATAAATGAAACTTGAGTGCCTCCATAGCCAGGTGTTTTTAGCTCTCATGAACATTCAACGTTTTTGAGATACAAGGTTTTGTCGCCCCAGCAATGTTATATTTTGGTAAAATGAGAATGCATACCTTGTAAAGATAGGTAGGAGCCAGTAGAGCTTTTTGTCTCCAAACACTTCTTTGAAGTTATCACTGACATTGCCATGACTAAAGCCATCCTTGTCTGGTCCATGACGGAACACAGGAGCACGGAATGATTCTTCACAAATTAAAAATAAAGAGAGAGATATTGTCAAAATGCTAACTTACTCTACACATGTACATTCAAGAGATGCTAATCTAGAAAAAAATTACACTCCAACATAAGGGCACTTGTATTGTAAAAATGTATGGTCATTTCTGCAAACAGTACAACTTTATTCAATATACATATATTTTCCATAGTTCTAAGGCCACTGGATGACATTATGACAGAAACTAAAACATAATTCCCCCATAAATTTCTTGATGGTTTGTCATTTCTAAAATTAACCCACCTTAGTTTCACATATTTACAAAAGATCTCAAACTAGAGAGTAATGAAAAATGAAGAACATAGCAAGTATATTTGAAAGCAAATTATTAATTTGATGGATATCCTAAGGATAGCTTATTAATCTTTTATTTATCTATACATGAATGCATGTTATGGTTAAGAGCAATCATGGATTTACTATTATGTGCAAGGTGAAAAGACAAGAATACAACATATAGCAATCAAAGAATACAGGAAATACAGTGAATTTTGGTAAACTTTCCCTGAAGTAAAAAAGTGATACAAATGAAAATGTATGTTGATGATCATGATAATCATGAAAAACAATGGAGATAGAAAAAAAATAAATCCTTTAATTAGTCATAAGATGGGAAATCTACATGAAAGAAAATGCATTTATAACAAAGTGAAATATCAAATACCAGATCTGAGAGAGAGAGAGAGAGAGAGGGGAGAGAGAGAGAGAGAGAGAGAGAGAGGGAGAGAGAGAGAGAGAGAGAGAGAGAGAGAGGGAGGGGAGAGAGAGAGAGAAAGAGAGAGAGAGAGAGAGAGAGAGAGAGAGAAACCCGGCATGCCAGCAATATATTTTATTTCATGCTAATCATGCAGGGGGAAAGCAATGAATTCTACCAGCATAAATAACATGAACATAACTATCATGCAATCTCACTGGATGCCATAATTATAGTAGCTGCGTCATTTCAGGTCAAACAATCCTTTCAAATTTTTGATTCTGATCATATCCATCCAACACTCAATTTAGCTCATTAAAATATTTATGAAAGCAAATTGGGATAAATACTCATAAATCATATTGTAAAATGTTCTGTATATCCCTTCATGGTATTCAATTTTTTATAAAGACTTGGAAAATTAAAGACCTACAGTATCCTAGGACAAAAGAGTTAAGAGAAAACAATATGAAGAGGTATATTTTCAAATTATCAATTATTATGTTCTTTGTTTTTGTTTTTTAAGAGAAAACTGATCATGATGGAAGAGAGAGAGAAAAAAAAAAGAAGGATTAATCAAAAACTTGCAACTTCTTATCTCATTTCAATCTATTCCTTTTTTCCTTGGTTATTGCAAACTTGTGGAAAAACCACCCTTAAGATAACCATGAAACTAGTGCATGAAAATTTTGGAATTATACATGTAATGTGAGAAAATGTGAATTATTACAAGTTTTCAATGGCCCAACTGGTCAATGCCTAACAAAATGGTCTTTTCAATGGCTTTACTGGTCAGTTGGACAAGTGGGTTAGAAAATGTTAAATATGGCCCACATACTCTGTGAAACATGTGTAGGGTAATTTGTAACTGCAAATAGAAAGGGTATTTGTGGTACATGTATGTTTAGTATCTTACCCAGGGTGCTGCGATTGGTGAGACTGAGATGGGTGTGCATACAGCAGAGGACTGAGGTACTAATACCAAACATGACCGCCGCAAAGAACAGGAAGAGAATATGAAAACGTCCACTCTCGTTTGACAGGCCGCCCTATGTACATGTATGTGGGTTAATCATATCATGGCATGGATAGGAAGGGGGGGGGGGGGGTTGAGCCAGCAAAGATACATGTTTGGATGGAGAGTAAAGAGTCATGATGTGTTAGGAATAATAAGTATCACAAGAGTCCACATAATGTGCAAGGTGAAATTAAAGAAAATATAATATGTGTAGATTGATGTATTCAGGACAGACATATACATGGATAAAGAATAATGAAATAGGATAATGTATAGTTGGAGAGATATTATGAACATATTAGAGGTGAAAGCAGTACACAAAGAAAAGAGAAGGAAATAGTGATTCAGTGAAAGGAGACAAAGTATAAAATGAGGGTTATAAGAAAAAATGAAGAAAGACATCAAGATAAAATGTTTGAGATCAACCCAGATATTTCATTGGATATCAATGATGTATGAGGTAGTGTTTGATTCAGTACGTTTGAGAGTATTGATGGGTGGCAGAGAATAAAGCATATGAGGTAGTGTTTGATTCAGTACGTTTGAGAGTATTGATGGGTGGCAGAGAATAAAGCATATGAGGTAGTGTTTGATTCAGTATGTTTGATAGTATTGATGGGTGGCAGAGAATTTAAAGCAAAGAATAATGGTGTAAAAAACACAAGAATAAAATTGTGAATAATGAATGTTGAATATGAATGATGGTTGAAGAATATGAGTATTGTAATACAATGTGAGATTGATTGTAGAAAAGCAAGTTAAAAGTTGAATGTAAATACAATGTGAGATAGATTTTATGTAGACAAGCAAGTTAAAAGTAGAATGTAATACCATGTGAAATAGATTGTATGTAGACAAGCAAGTTAGAAGTTGAATGTAATACCATGTGAAATAGATTGTATGTAGACAAGGAAGTTAGAAATTGAATGTAAATACGATGTGAGATTGATTGCATGTAGACAAGCAAGTTAAAAGTAGAATGTAATACCACGTGGAATAGATTGTATGTAGACAAGCAAGTTAGAATGTGAGATTGTGTGTATCAAGCAAGTTAGAAGCAGAAAGCAGGTGCAGATGGTATGTAGACAAGCAAGTTAGAATGTGAGATTGTGTGTATCAAGCAAGTTAGAAGCAGAAAGCGGGTGCAGATAAGCATGCCATTAATTGTTTTCATTGCCACAGGGACAGATTTTCATGCACAAGATATGGGGATAAAATTAAGGAGAGAGAAAGACAAAAGAAAAATAAAATCAAAAAGATACTGCAAGATGAGTGATTAGTGTTACAAAACACACTATGAAAGGTCAAATGCATCCAGCTTATTTTCTACCACTATAACCCGATTAAGCATGCTGTTATCACTAATATGATGCATTTTGGAGTAGGGGCATAACTGACTTTGCTAATACAATCACTGGGGAGACCTCGCTACTTCTAAAAAAAAATTATGGATTCCTTACACAGTATGGCATTCTAAAATAAGGATATAGTGGTATAAAATAAGATAAAGATGCAATTCACCCTTGTCCAAGCCACAGTGTTTATTACACACAATGCTTCCATACATGTAATCAATGTCAGCATAGAGTTTGTTATGGATGACAGGAAATCACTTCTGTTAGATTTCTTCAATAACCAGACCATCCCTGTTATAAAATGAGTTTAGAGTGAATTCATTCCTTCATTCACAACCATATGCACTGATTTGAATACATGGATGGAAGCAGGATCACTCTGTGGATCTATTGAACTCCTATGTCCTACCAAATGGCAGTAGAATAACACCTTCTATTACACAGGGTGTTAACAATGCATGATTGTCTGAGGAATGATTATCTCTTTCCCATCACATAAGCTAAATACATGTACTGTAGAAAATGACTGTTTTCACAGGTGATAGGTTTCATTGTGTAAGACACACACTGACTGACATCTATCGTGACAGGATTACTGTAAATCCCTACCAAGGATACCAAAAGATAAATTCAAATGACTGCATGTAATTTTAAATCACATATTTGACACTGGCATGTTGTTAGGCTAGACTGTATTAAGAGATCTGTATGATCTTTGAGATTCAGACCTGACAGACAAACTGTTTGTTAACACACTGCTTCTCTTTAAATTACCTACTGCCATGCAGATAGGAGCCCACACCTCATACATTCCTACCTAACGTTGACTGATTCTGAGAAGTCAGTCTGCAATGGACACAAAACAGTGCCGTAACGCTGATGGCAAACACAGCCGATAACAGAAACAAAAACATGATCTGGAATCCAGATGAACCTTGATCACTAATGTCCTGTTAATTAAACATAATATTCTTAGGTAATTTCAGGTTTCCATTAAAAAAAAGCATTAAACTTGGATTACCAACAACAAAACTTGGAGCTGATGAAATGTTTACTACACTATATTTCAATTGCTCAGTTTTAAGAAATATCAAGTAATTATGTTTCCATAAGAAAAAGATTATTTTCCTTCTTTTCATATCTGTAGGTAACATCACCTGATTAAAGGAACTCCTAAAAACTGACTGCCTGGTATCAAAATCATTTGGTGAACATAATACATCTGGTATTATATTTCATCCTGATAATAGTAATGTGCTGAAGGCCTACAATATTCGGTATCTACTTGCTAAATATAATGCATGAATAAAGACAACAGCCCCAAATACATGCAGGCTATACTGTGAATGTTTGTGCTATCTCACGTATTAATTAACAATGAATTATAAAAGGTAGTGTGTCACATTACATCTAATAAATCATATACAGAAAGACAACCTCCTCTTTCATCTTTATTACAGCTCTACAATTTCACTTACATACAAAAATAGAAAGACAAAGGCCCATGACATCCCTATCATTCCAAAAGCTAAAATACTGACCAGTAGCTCATGCCCAGCAGTGCTCTTTCTTCCTAGAATTTGATGTTACACATATCACTCAGAGAATAAACAGCAATAATGCAGTGGTGGGGGGGGGGGGGGATTCAGAACTCTTCCATCACTTATATGTATACTGCTATTCAGGCATTTACATAATGTTTGTTTTTCATATCTCAATTTACATAGCAGTGCAGTTATCCAAATACATGGACATTCTTCTCAAATTTTTCAAGAAAATACACTGTATTTACAGGAGAGGAAGATGACACTTATCTTTGTTTTGATTCATATGCACATCTAGTAACTGCACTGGATTGGAAGTTAATGTGTACTAACTTAAATGCATAGTGACAAAAAAGGATAAAGGAAGTAGCTGTGCAGGGTAATTAATTGCACTGAAATAGAAAATATCTGTACTTTCCTTTTGAATGAAATAATTATGATGGGAACGATTCAGTCAAGTAATGAGGATTGCCAGTGGCACTGTAATGTAATAATACTACTCACCGACCAGAACTGGATAAAGAATGGTAGAACTGTGAGTGCCACATACACACAATACATGACAGAATAGAGAAGGAAGAGTACAAAGAATTTGTAGTTAGCATAGCCCACACAGTTGTTCACCCATGGACAGTGGTGATCCATCTTCAAAATGCACCTGATATTCAAAGGATAGAAAAAAGAAAAAAACTGTAATGATTATCAATTGAGTGGTACAGATATAGTAAAAGGGCATTTCCTTTCAAAATCAGAATCTTTTTACATGTAAAACTTAACTACAATTACAAGGTCTCCTGTGCTAACAGTTGATAACACATTATTCTAAATGAAAATAGAGTTCAGCAATTAAACTAGTGTGGTTAACATGTAACAACACTTCTTTAATGTGGTTGCTTCTGGGAAGTACATTTCACAACATCAGAGTTCCTCACCAAAATTGATTTCTGTAAGATCATCTTTGTGAAAAATATGAGATCAGCATGTCTCAAAGTGATTTAGCTTATGGTAAAGTCATGCATTAGAATAACAGAAACAAAACAAAACATAAGAAGAATGAAAAAAACCTGTAGACTAGGGCAAGTGGATTAATAACTTTCTCATACATGTGATATCAATTAGTGTTCGTTTCATTTAGATACGTCTAGAGACCCTATCAACAGGGTGAAGACAGTCTTGTCAGGATGGGAGAAGTACTTACTTGTTACATACTGAACAATGATGACATCTATCTGGTTTGATTGCTTTACAAACATTGCAGAATCTCATACCTAGGAAACAGTGAATGGAAACAAAAACAGGTCATTGATACCTCATGAACTACAAAGGGGAAGAATTATCTCATCACTACAGAATTTCAGAACACTTTCAGAAGTCTTATCTAACCAATACTGTCTGAAAAAAAGAAAGAAAATAATACTTGGTAGCAAAATAAACATTGTGATTTCAATGTTTGGTGAATAAAAGTTTGTGCATTATCATTGTTATCAATAATATCATGTTGTATTTTTTTTCAACTCTAATTCTTAATTTTTTATTTTCCTTTCTCTCTAAGGGAACATGACATATTACTTGAATTATCAAAATAAAAAGATGAAATACTCCTGAGATCACAAACTGCTATATTCATGCATATAACATATATCCACATTCCAACAAAAGTCCTACCTCCGCCATATGTCCTTGTGTGAACTGGTAACCTTTTATCTCGACATATTTCACGTAGAACCTCAACTTGTTGATCTGTTCGGTCTTCACTCTCAAAACGATGCAATTCTGAACTAGTCAAGTAGAACTATGAAACACAAGAAGTAAAATATAATAATCAATTACTACAATCTTCCTGCATGAAAAAATATCTTCAGGTAAACATCCAGATATGTATCATCTAAGATTAAGATATTTACCTCTGTATTCATATTATCTGTAATATACAGTATGTATATGTATGTAACATGACAGAACAGCAAAATCATGAATTGGCATAACTTGACTAGTAGCAGAACTAGATCTATCACATCCTGTTTCAGGCCTGTGAGTGGGGTTTCACGAAAAGAGCAGAAAAAAAGCTGAAAGTTTCTGCGGTCATATGATACCTACATGTATATTAAGGAAAGTTCCCTGCCTACAATGTATATGATCACAAAACAGGCAATTCTAATGTCACAACACACACAAATCACATCATTGTCAACACAGGCAATGTCACTCACAAGTCCCACAGTCGCCTCCAAAAATCCATCTAAAATCCCTAATTTCGCTGTCAAAAATGCGGAATCAGCAGCATATTTCCAAAGCATCCTGGGCTTGGGTCCAATGCCAAGAAACAGGGTCGCCAAAAAAGCGGTAGAAATCAAGAAAGCAGCTGTTTTGTGGAAAGTTTTTTTTGCTTATCGCAAGCTCCGAGTGTGATGGTATCTGCAAAAAAAACAAATGAAAAACCACCCCCCTGAACCTGCCCATGCATTGACTTTATGTACAAAGTCGAATGCAAGTCCCAACTAGCATTCATTCGACCAAAATGGAGCAGTGATGGGCGCCGCAACACCTGCGATGAACATCACATAAAATAGCGAACGTAGCACAAGGGAAAAACGCAGAATTTGAAATCAGGCAGAAAAATTTAAAAAGCGAATTTGCGCTAAAAAGCGGAGATTTCACAGGCCTGTGTTTACACATGAAAAGGAAGTTTCCTGCATTTCTTCAAAAACAGGAAATTTATCCATGTGAAAAGTAGCGACATGAAAAATTAAACCACTGATTCAACCAGCACTAAATATCTTAAATTTTACTACCCTTTAGTACTTTAAAATCACTAATTTCCATACTTGTATGTACAGCTCTAAACTAGTTTGTCATGGGTGCTGTATTAGCTACAGGTAGAATATCACCTCCACAAATAATAAATCACTTTGGTAAGACTACTGTCTATTGCCTCTTTCTACAAGCAGGGAATATTATTAGGAAATTATCTTATTCTTTTTCTTTTAAACGAACTAAATGAATTGTTATGCATCAGAATCAACCTTTCATAATTTCTATTTCATCTGCTTCAAATGTGAAACTCAAGATTGCTTTGTTTTGTTTATTTTCCATGAACTTACTACTGCATTCATCATATCATTTTCATTGATTTTTAAATGGATGATTAAAGGCACTGGCTAACTTTGTGAGTAGCTGATTTAAAAAAATTCTCAAACTAAGACGAAACATGTACAGGTATGAGTACTTGTGTTTGTACTCAAAAACCCTGAAACCAACCATACTTTGGAATGAAAAACTGTAAGATGCAAACCGCGATTTTATTATTTTTAGTCTCAGACAATATTTAAAAATACTTCCTGTGGATGTTACACTTTGAAACTTTCAGACTGGTATTAATTAGAACTATGTTAACCAATGCTTTTAATCTTAACAAAGCTTTTGGAAAAAAAAAAATTGTAATTATGATCCATGAAAGTATGAATTACAAAGAAAACAAATGGTGGGATCAGTTGACTACTTCAGTCTTCAGAGAAATAAAAATCCTTTAAATTCAAATGAAAAGAGTCCCCAAATATTCAAGAAACACAAATTACTTCAGAGGTCACTGTCATTGTACTTACTCTGTCAGGTATATTTCTCAGAGGTGTGAAAACTGTTTGCCAATAGGACCAACAAAACATTGCCAAGAACATATGGTAGAACAGAAGGTAGAATACTGAAAAACAAATCATATCAATGAAAATTCCTTATTGTAACAAACGACACTGGAAAGAAAAGCTGTGTGTGTTAACATATAATCTTGTAGTTCAATGCTGACTCATGTACATCACTCCTTACAGTGATTTATTAAGCCTATAATTGTGACTGGAAATGAATAAAGAAAGAAGAAGAAAAAAAAAAATCACTTTGTGCAGTAATTCTTTACTTTATACTTTCATTTCATTTGGTAAGAAATGATACTGTTAACACAAAAATCTCTTAATTCTTTTTTTTTTTCTTCATGTAGAACTAAATACATGAACACAGAGTTAAAATAGAGAAGAAAATAATTATGTTGTAAGAATACTCCTGCCCTAACCTATCACCTAAATCAGATGCAAAATGCCACTTACCCATTTGTGCATACCTCTTGTCTTCCTTAGCAAGGGTGACTAAAAATAAAGAAAAAATGAAGAAACAACTCCAAATGTGTATATATTTTCACCCATGTAAAAAGGCAAGCAAGACTCAGCATTTGCATTGGCCAAAGGCCACTAAACTGTAACTGGGCAACCAAATTACAAAAATTAGAAAAGTAGCTATGTTATGGCAAGCCACAATTCAATGTTGTTTGTAAGATTCATGATACACTGAGTGAAATTCTTGTTTCCTTTTATTTTCACATGGTTTATAAGCTATGGAGAAAGTGAATAAAGGCTGTAGCAGAGCAGAAGGGGTGTAACTCACCAAGCTCTGTTACACAAAGTACTCAACCAACACCAGTCATCTCTACATGTACAATCAACTACAAAATATCAAAAACTTGATTTGAGTATTAAGGGTCCACAGCTGATCCAAACACCATCTCATGGGAGAGTCAAATTGGTACTATGGGCCTGAGCAACACGATGAAACCAGAAACAGTTTTGCACTGAAATTAAGTTTATGATATCTAGTTAAGGTGGTTAATCTTGAAGAGCATAGAGACAACCGCACAGTCAAAGCCAGTGAGAAACTGGAAGATCACCTATGGTAATGTATGTGAAGCAACTATCCAATACTGCCGACAACTACAAGTACATTTTCATCCAAGCTGTACCACTCAACCTGTGTACTCGGTTAATGAATTAACTTTGTCCTGCGAGATCAATACGGGTATGGCGAAATTAAGAGATCGCAATTTAGGAAGTGAGCCCTCTACGAGTCATCGCATATTGATTCTGCCACCAATGTACACAGCTGTTGTTACTTGGATGAGCTCAGAGCACGAGAGGGCAGCAAATTAAATGACATTGGCTAGGAATGTTGCCGTTGAGTTTCATATCACGGTAGACGAGAATTTTTTGCTTTAAATTCAACATTTCGGGTATGTTCATGAAGGGAGGACACAAGATATTCAAAGCAGCATCCTAAGTTCCTAACACTAGTTAAACAGCATGCTGGTAAGTGAAATTCTTATTTTCTTCTTTATTTGGCATCATTTCAAAAAATTTCAATTCAGTTTCAAATGATGTGGACTCGCCTCATTGTTCAGCAACTGGCTGAGGGGTTCTGGCCTATGCCTATGGGTGGGCTGTACCGTACTACTACATGTACTCCCTCATGACATAAGGCTCCCCCCCCCTCCACAGCATCGACCTGAGGATACAGCCACATGGGTCTAAATTCCCTGCGGCATGGACTCTGTGCCACGGCAGCTTTATCGCTACCACATGTGATGTATCTGTTGCAAAATCATAAGGAAGGTTTTATCTCTTGAAATTCACTAATACATGTATACTGTACCAACAATAATATTTCATTGTCAACTGCTTCCCGATCAGGTAAGAATGAAGTGAGAATATATTTTGTATATATGCAAGTGAAATCAAGAGATAAAACCTTTGTGATGAAGTTTTGCAACATGTACCGTTGGATGAAATAAACATTGCTTGTGCTATGCACTAGTGATAGCTGCCGTGGCACAGGAGTACAAGTGCATGCCGCAGGGAATTTGGACGTGTGTGGCTATATCCTCAAGCCAGAGCTGTGGATACAGCCACTCATCGGTACTTGGGTAAGATTAACCTCGTCCTCTGAAAGCTATATGGATATGGCAAAATTTACTGATCGCACCTCAAAAAGTGAGCCCTCTGTGAGTCATCGCCTATCGACTCCACTGCTGATGCGCTTTGTACACCGCCATCGGTACTTGCACGAGCTCAGAGCACGAAAGGGCAGCAAACTCAATGACATTGTCTCGGAAGGATCCTGTCAAGTTGCATATCACAGTAGACGAGAATTTGATGCTCTAAATTCAAATTATTTTATTTCCATCATGTTCATAATAGGAGGGCCCAAGAATGCAAAGCAGGACCCTACACACAGACACGTGTTGGTAAGTGAAATTCTATACATTTCTTCTTTATTTAGTTGGCGATATGGTAGTGGAAACTGCCCTGCCGACTATACATCAGAAGGTTCAGAAGAAGGTTCATTACAATTCACTTTCAGACTCGCGCCATAGTTTTGCTAAATTGCTTTGCTCATTCTACGGGTGCATGCAGCCACACTTGTGTAGGCGTAAGGTAAAGACACACGCGTGTGGCTGTATAGTGTATAAATATACACCAGTGGCATATCTAGGGATCATGCCGCCCAAGGCAAACAATAAAGTTGCACCGCCTCACCAAGTGCCCAAACCTGTATACTTAATTGTATAATCGAGGGAGCGAAGCGACCAAGCGGCAATTTTTTTTTTTTCACTTTAACTGTACCAAACACAATTTCTTGCTTATTCCGAGAAAATTTTCAAATGACCACTGTGATTGAGAAGTTCGAAGTTTGTACACTGATAAATGGTTTTCCATTCACTCCATTCTTAAACTGGGAGTAAAATAGAATGAAAACCCTTGAGAAACAGGCCTAATCGAGGTATTCGGCAAGTCGACTGAAAGCTGAGATTCCTTGTAAATGTTGAATCTCTCAGATGCTGTTTTATACACTCTATCCTTCTTTTGGGGGCGCAATATCAAAGGAGAATGCAACCCCAGCATCAGTGCGCTCTTAGTGAATAAAGATGACCAAGAAGAGTAAACAGTGAAAGTTTGAGCAAAATCGGAAAACTGTTCAAGAGTTATAAATTATTAAAGGCAAAGTCCACCCCAGAAGTTTCACTGTTTCAATAAAAGGAGTTAAATTTGAACAGCATTTAAAAAAAAAAAATGAGCAAAATCGGTCAAAGAATAAGAAAATTACATTCATTTACATTTTCTAGTAAGTTACTCTCGGCTCTGCAAATTGGCAACACTGATGACATCATATGCGAGCAGCTCTCCATTCGCTTTGTACATGAAATTTCACATTTTCTCAATTTTCTTGGAAGTTACCCATTTTCTAACCCCCATAGTCAATGTATGTTCAGAAGAAATTGCTTTTTACATAATATACTTTGACTATGGGGTGAGAAAATGTGTGTTCACTGAAAGCACACTGATGTCTGGGTTGCATTCTCCATTAACAATTACATTTTTATACATGTATTTCAAATTTTGAACCCTTTAAAACTGATTTAAGGGGGAGCGAAATTACGAGATCCTGAAAGAAACTTATTATACAAGGGAGCAGAGCGAGCAAGCTTTAGAAATTTTTCGCATTCTTAACCCTCAAAAACTGTACCGGTATTTCTAGTGCATTTACCCTGCCGATGGGGGGAGGGGGGGGGGGAGTAATTGAAAGTTGAGATTTCTTTTAAATGTTGAACTCTGAAAATGCTGTTTTATGCAACGACAACTACATGTACATCTTTATTTTTCAAATCTGGTACCCTTGAATAAAGCTATTTATAAGAACTATATACTGGGGGAGCGAAATTACGAGATCCTGAAAGAAAATAATTATGAGAGTTAGCAAAGTGACCGAGCTTAAGAAATTTTTTGCACTTTAGACCGTCAAAAACTGTATTTGTACATGTACACTGCTGATGGGGCGCATACATGTAATCCTTAAGAATTATGTTTTTCCTCATTCTACCCTTTTTTTCTTTCTCTTTTACGTTTTATGCACCCCCTCAAAGTGTCGCCCGGGGCACTTCCCCCCCTGCACCCCCCTAGAAACTCCACTGATATACACTGCCATTTCTAAAATCCATAAACAGATGCTCTAGTTAATGCCCTCTTGCCAAGTACCTAACTCAACTTCATAATAATCCACATGTGGGTCAGTCCTGACGATCTCCGATTTGAAGCGAAGGGATGAGAAGAGAGAGAGATGAATGGTTTCTACATGCAGCATTTTGCTGCGTGTACAAGAAGAAGAAGAAGAAGAAGAAGAAAAAGAAGAAGAAGAAGGAGAAGAAGAAGAAGAAGAAGAACCTAATTTTTCTTCTTTATCAATTTTAATATCATTAGACATGTTAGATCTACATTGTACATGTAAGTTATATTCATTTGTACTATCGTTAGTTCCAACTACGCTATGATGATGGTTTACTGCTAGTAAGGGTTGGTTAAATCTAATTTACTATAAATAATGTATGGTAACTCTACTACTCATCGACCACCTTTTTTTTTAACTGACCACATTCATGCAATGGCTTTCCTGTATATAAAATAAAAAAGTGCGCATGAACTTTGCGCGATACGCCACAGTAACCAAACAGGCTATTATAAGTATAACCCAAGTCCATGAGAAATGAGAATGAAATAACAGAATTTATTAAAAAAAAAAACCTTTACAAATACCGGCATGCCCAAACATCATTAGATCTAGATCTAAATGTATGTGTTACCTTTGTGTAGTTCCATTTTAGAACATATATCCGTCGCTATTTTGCTGATGTGATGACGACATAAACTAGAGTAAAGGCTTTGGTGTGCGGCCGCTTAAAGCGAATTTGCTGATTATATTTCTCAAAGACTCGCACATAGTTCAATACCATCAATGCAGAGTCCAAATACTTGCTTATTAAATGAAAGGCAAAATTAAAATCATTGACCAATTACGTGGTCAGTAGAGTCTATTTTTCAAAACGATGCTAGGGGTCCTGTGTGCGACAGCCCCTACCCCTGTATGCGGCCACCTATCATTTGGCGAGTATTTAGCACATTTGTGACTATGTAAACAAAACTGATATCAAATTTCATACTTTACACACCAAATACATGTACATGTATGAAAAGTAATAATATTCTGTAGAAACTCATAAAATCTGTCAAACGTGATGATCTATCAAATGCCATGACAAAAAAATGAAGGCAGAGTACAATCTCCTCCAAAAACCTGCATTTTGTACACATTTTACATAGGGTGGCTGCTCACTACACCCACCTAGAAAAATCGCTCTGGTGAGCAGCCAACCCCATGCAACTTTCTCTGTGGTGGTGTAAATAAGAATTTCTGCAGCAAAATATGGACCATTGACTTCATTCTCTTAAATAAAAATCAAATTACACATCAAACTGAACAAATAAAAGCTTAAGTATTGGTTTAGTATGTCATGGTCTCTTAAAAAGTTAAGAAATTGCCATTTTTTCATCAGTGACTGGCGGTGTAATGTTAGATTTCTCATGATGTTGAGTGAGATTCATTATGCTTACTGCTTTGACGGAGTATGTTTTTGGTGCAATAGAACCTATCTGAGACTGTCCAAGGTAATTTATGAAGGGATATCAAAAATCTTTGTTTATTTTTAGTTTATATTCACCGCCGACTGCTCACAGGGGACCAGCCGACAGGAGCACATACTCTAGGAGTAGACTACGTCGCCAAATACGCTAATAACAAATGAGAATCGTTTTTTTCCATTTTTCATTAAAATGTTATGATTATCATTAAACGACAAAAAGCCTTATCGATGATGATGATGATGATGATGAAAATGATGAATACGTGCTTAATCAATACAGGACGAGTGGTCGGTTTAAATAATGAGTTCACACAGGCGCACAGTGAAAATCACATGCGTTTGTCGCCGAGATTTCCGTGCATATCATACGAGTCAACAATCTGAACACGAGATGTTAATCTGCTGTATTTTCTGCACAAGTGAGACGAAATTAAGGTAAAACTAACAAATATTTTCTGAGATAAGATGTAAACAATTAAAGGCGGTCGATGAGTAGTAGGTCCAACCATAGAGTCTACAGGGGCGTGTTTCATGAAACCAACTCCATGACAGTCATATCTCTTGTCGATGATCTACGGAGATGTCATGAAGCTGACAAAGTGTTTCACGAAAGCCTGCCATCTCACAAATTCAAGATATCGATACTACCGGCTGAAAAATATAGCCTTGGTCATAATCCACTGGAATTATCATCAATTATTCAAACAAAATTTTAGTCTCAACTTTGCTCTAATTGTTCGAAAAGTACAAAAAGCATGACTGGAGTTTGAAACAAATAATAGAGAAATGGCATTCACGTGAAAAACTACTTTAATGGTGACATCTGAGAATTTCTAAAATTAATAAGCTAAAAACTGCTGTTGCGCTTTGCGAATTTAGATTTACAATTAAGAGGATACCGTAATTGACGAGTTATTGAAAGCAGACCCAAATTTTGTTTGGGTTTTTGAAAAATACTGAATTGGGATACTATGTGATCCAAATTTTGAAATAAATTCATTTACGAATACATTTTATATTATTTCAATAAATATTTTACTTGCAAAAGAGGAAAATATAAAGAAAGTTTATACGTGTTGAATTGTCATCGTTCTTACGGGCCTGAAAATACAGACTGCTCTGTTTTCTATGGGACACTGATGGGAGGATAATCAATCTTAATCTCAATTATGGTAGCTCTAGACCTACTACTCATCGACCACCTTTTTTGAAACCGACCACCTTCGCGCAATGCTTTCCTGCGCATGAAATCAAAAAGCACGTGTGGAACTTGGCGCAATATACATGTATACCCCACAGTAATCAAACAGGCTATCATAACCAAAGTCGAAATTAGGATGAAATAACAGAATTATTTAATAAAAAAACTTTGATAATGAAAATAATTACGTGCTTAATCAATACAGAGGATGGGCGGTCGGTTTAAATAATGAGCTCACACAGGCGCCGAGTGAAAAACATCACATGCGTTTGTCGCCGAGATTTCCGTGCGTATCGTACGAGTCAACAATCTGAACATGAGATGTTAATCTGCTGATTTTCTGCACAAGTGAGATGAAATTAAGGGAAAACAAACAAATATTTTCTGAGATACAAGTATCATACAACGTAACCAATTAAAGCGGTCGATGAGTAGTAGGTCCAACCATACTTGTTGAAGGGTTATAATGTCGCTGAACCATATAGATCTGGTCTAGCTAGCTTGGCAAAGACGACTTTTTGAAACACTTAGCAGACAAGACGACCGACAACGCCGAGAAGTCGCTGATCTTGTAGTTATGATGGTTTCATGAAACGTGCCCCCGAACATTAGACATACATAGATCTAAGTTAGACTAACAGTTAGGCTGCTAACTTGTGACTTTGTGTTACACTGTGACTGTTAGCATGGCATTTAACTGTTATTGTTAGATCTACATAGACACACAGACACAGTTCGTGACTCATGATGAGTTAGCACAATCACGAAACATATTTTTCACACTCACACAAAAAAGGATCTGTTAAAATACTTACAAATACACAGTTCGACAACGTAGGCATAGTATGACCATGCTATTACGGCTGATATGAAAATTACGGGAATCCATCCGACGACTTTCATGCAGGTTTGTAGCACACCCATTTTGGGAAATGATCATAACATTAACATCGGCGCGGCATACTATACTAGCGCATATTATAAGCATTGATACATCGTTTGGGTCACGCACGCGCGCGCACTGTACATGCATATAACTAGTACCTATGCATGTAACACGGCACGCGCGTAATTTGCATTGTTGATTTTTCTCTCGCTCTCTCTCTCTTTCTCTGTTTACTCTCTTTTTTTTCCGTTGTCCTTTTTCTTTCTTTCTTTTTTTTTTTTTTTTTTTTTTTTTTTGAAATGCAGCCTGTACCTTGAGAAAAGAAAGGAGATGAAGATGGAAGAGAAAGAGAAAGAAGAAGAAAAAGAAGAAGAAGAAGAAGAAGAAGAAGAAGAAGAAGAAGAAGAAAAGCCCCTACCTTGAGCAGCAGTCTCTGACACTGTCACTGTGGCCAAACAATTGCTCCTTAAAATCAGGATGGTTTGGGGCAGCAAGTGCTCTATTCCATGCAGCAGCGAGGTATACACTCGCTAGGAGCTAGGTGCATGTAGATAATGTATTTTATGGTGACGAACAAAAGTTTTAAGAAAGAAGTGGTGTTGTCGGTAGCTCGCTTCGCTCGCTCGTATACAGGATGATATAGGACGTAAATCAGCAAACAAATTCAAGCAAGATGATCGAATATAATCATGATTTAGGTATCTTATAGGTCTACAGTGTATTTTGATGATGAATTGTAACACTTTTACCAAGAAAAAGAGTATACTACTCCGTCCATTTTCTGAAAAGGGGAATGGAAAAACAGATACTTTTAACACTTTGGGAATAAACTTCTCCCTCATAATAATCAACTGTTTGTCCAAGTAATCATAAGATAAAAACTAAAAATTTATCGAAAGTACTTTAAATTGTTGGCGTACTAGAAATTTGTCCTTAATTGGAAGATCTGTGTTGTAATGTTGCCTCAACTTTTATACTATATCATTGTTGTCTTGCATGTATAATATAAAAATCCCAAGTTAGTCTCTTCAAAAAGTTAAACCCAACTTTATAAATTTATATGGAATGGGGGCAATGATAGGGTCAAGAGGAAATATTCGTGCAACGATTTTTCTATGGGTGGTTTACGCATGATTGATCCTGTTTGTTTCGCCTAATCACAAAAAATGTCTTGGGTTAAAATGCTCCTTGATAATACAATCATATGAAAGCTTGTGGAAGACTTTATTGAACTCTCAGCTTTAGACAATTTCATTATCAAGAAAGATATTTTATGGAAGGTTCATGCCCCTGAAAGTGTTCTAAACAAGCTGACCTCCATGCAGTCAACTTGCAGACTTTATCAGAACTGGGTATAATACTTTCAGAGAAAATGCCGTACGTCAAAATTATTTTTCAGTTGGTCCCTCTCAATGTATTCGGTTCCATTAATTATTAGATCGAAATCGAACAGTTCTTTTTAAATGAAGATTGGTTAAGTAGAGGTATCCTTTTATATCAAGGAATTTCTTAACCATTCTCATCCTGATAAGACTATACTTTTGAGGAGGCGCTGTGGCTCAGTGGTAGAGCAGTACCCGGGTTCGAAACCAAACGGATGCGCTAATGCCCTTTGGTAAGGTATTAATTACCCTCATTAATCATTATACCAAGTCATTCGGAGGGGACTCAAAGCCGTCGGTTCCCCGGTGCACCAAGCATACACATACTTTCTAATTATAGCAGTCAACCAATCATACTTATAAAGCGCATAAGTGAACACTTCTCTATGCGCTGCACACAGAAATAAAACATAATACATCGATACCAAACAATATAATGCACTAGCTCTTAACCCTAAAAACCCCCCCCCCCCCCCCTAGACGTTTCGCGCGACATGTCCGCAATGCCACGAGGCTGTATGAATTTTTTCTGTACGCATCTCGCGCATCTTTTGAAACCAAATTCGTGACGTCCGGGTAAACATTTCCTGAGTACGCAATATTCTGTACTCGCATGTCGGATCAAAAATTGCTCAAGAACGCTATTTCATGTAGGCCTACAAATCCAATACAAATTGTTATCAGCAAAAATTCATAAATGTATGATTATTTTTACTATTAATGATCAAAATCAATTAGTTTTAGTCTGGTTACGATCCAAATAGTATTGCCGACGAATTTCGTCGAAAAAACAATAAAAAACAGAAGAAATTTGATTCCATTTTTAAAAAATGTATACTTGTTATACAACACTACAAAGAGTATTTACAACAAAAATAAGACTATTTGGAGCTTCATATAGAGATTTATAGCGAAAAGTCTGATTTACATATAAATTAGCATAATTAATTACCTTATTAATTATTTCGTAAAATCTAACAATGGAAATTGGTAGATGACGCCACAGGTGACCTGCGTGCCAAGTGGGGCGTTGTTTTCAATTGGACCAAATGGGACCAACTGTCAATTGGTTCAATTGGAACAATTGGGACCAATTGCTTTCAATGGGGAAGAATTTTGGACCAATTGGTTTCAATGGGGACCTATTGGGACCAATAGCCAATTGTTTTTCAATGGGGATCATGTGAGTGATTTTCCCTCATTTGCATATTTGCTATTTTTTTATTGAAAATTCAACAATTAGAATAGAATAAAAATGCAGTCATATTTCATTTTTATGTAAATTTTTATTCCAAGTAATATGTTTATGAAATATTTCACCAAAAAATGTATGATTTTGCATTTCATATTGCATGCAAATTATAACAGAAAGATTGAATCACTCACCAGAACTTTTGGTTCAATACACTGATCATTCTATATAACAAATCAGATTGAATGATTTAGGAACTTCATTCGGTTCCAATTGGACCAATTGACCCATTGAACACCAATTGAAATACCAATTCAATTGTGGACATTTAACTGACCCATTAAAAACCTATTGAAACAATGTGCAAATAGGTCCCCATTGCCCCCATTATGTACCAACTGGCAATTAGCAGTACATGGAAAGTGAAACAATGGGTCCCGGTTGACCCATTGAAATTGACCCATTAAAACCAATTGGTCCCTACTGAAACCAATTGGCAATTGGTCCCCATTGCCCCACTAAAACCAATTGGCAAAGGGGACCAATTGGTTTTTAATGGGTCAATTTTAATTGGGACCCATTGTTTCACTTTCCATGTACTCCCAATTGCCAGTTGGTATTCAATGGGGCTCTCCAATGGGGATTTAACTGGATTTTCGTCCTGGGCATGCAATGAACGCGCATAACGCGTCAACTCCCAAATAAGGGAGCATTTTGTCGAAACTTGCGCAAACAATCTCATGGCTCCAATAATATTTTTGCACTTACTTTTTTGAATTAGATTGGTGCGCATTTTTCGTAGCCTGGCAGCAAGTAAAAATGTGTCCTGCCTCGGCGACATTTTTTTTTGTCGCCCTATACCCCATAGACCTGTATACAAAAAATGTGTGCACACAAAGTGGCGCCACAAAGTCGACTCATATCTAACTAACGTTGGGTCGTATGCTGTCCATTGCACATTTTTGGGCATCTATTGCCCAACTTCTTTTGGTTAATTGAATTACCTAATATTGGCTAAGTTTTCTTTACCCAACGTCAGGTGATTTCCATTGACCAACTTTTTAACCAACGTTGGGCCGTATGCTGTCCATAAAATAAAACATTCGGGCAATTATTGCCCAACTGTCAGATTATACCCAACTGTCGGGTAATAACTTATGTCATTGGGCAAATTCCGTTGCCCTCATTTTCGAGATTTAAAAATAATAGCGATTATTAGGGGCGTTCACACACAAGATAAAAAGTGAGATTAAAAAATCGATCTAATCGCGATTTAACTCGTAGTAAGAAGTGCGATTTTTTCAGAATAATCCAAATTATTTGCAGAGCGTTGTGTGTTTGAACGGAATCGCGATTAGAAAATCGGTTTTATCTATATCCCGTCATTCTTTGCACTTGTGCGATCGACGCGCTGTGCATGCACTGTGTAGCATGGACGCACTGCATGCTTTCTTGGCGCCGTCGATCCCGTATAGTAAACAAATGTTTTGTATGACAGTACATAATCATTTATTATTTAATTAATAAGTTTGTTGCTGGACTTTTTGTAGCCCTTTTACTGTCGATGTGTATTCCCCTCCGTCCAGATCGTGTATAACAGAAATTAAGCGGAGAAGTTTGTGGGCTCTCCTGCCTGTTTCCGTTGCTTCCTCGTGTGTGTGAATGGTCAAAAACAAAACCGGAATTTGAATTGATTTTCCTTGCGTGTGAACGGTAGCAGTAAAACTGAAATTCGGATCAAATTTCAATTCCCACTATGAACATGATGGACAAAGAAAGCGGACAAAATAAACAACCCCTCATTCTACCCTTCACAATAGTTCTGGTAGTCAAAAGAACATCCCTTCACTGCTATTGTCTGAAATATGTGGAACAGGTGTCACATGCATATTCACCTGGAACTACATGATTAAACATAATAGCAGTGAAGGGATGTTCTTTTGACTACCAGAACCATTGTGAAGGGTAGAATGAGAGGTTGTTTATTTTGTCCGCTTTCTTTGTCCGTCATGTTCATAGTGTCCTTTCGTGTGTGAATGCACTGTTCACACGTGTTTTTAAAAATCTATCCTATCCTGCTCTATCTAATACCAATCCTATCATCCGGGGGGGGGGGGCACTCAGCATATAATGCGTGGTGGGTATGTGCCGCGGAGAAGACCCCCATTTTACACTCAAATTTCCGTTCCAAAGCATAGCATTTTTATCTTATTTAGAAAAAGAACAAAGAAAGCCGTTCCAAAGCATAGCATTTTCTTCTTATCGAGAAAAAAGAAGAAAGAAATCCGTTCCAAAGCTTCGCATGTTTTTTGTTACGCCGTTCCGGCCGCATTGATCCGCTACAATGAGCTGCATTTTTGGTGAAAAGCGGCCCACAGAGCGCTGTCCGGCCATCGCCTCTGCGCGAGCACACCGTACCCGGCGGCCGTGCCGCCGGGCTAGCTGCATGCACGTATGCCCGTTCCATAGGGATACATACGCACTCACACGCAGGCGAACCGTTCCAAAGACCCCCGTTTTCACAAACATCTGTAGTTCCGAAGCCCGTTCCGAAGACCCTCCTTTTCACAATAAGCCCGTTCCAAAGCCCCCGTTTTTTGTCTCGCCCGCGGCACATAATTATCTACCACTTTTGGGGTCGAGTATCCCCCCCCCGGGCCTACCATAGCCTATATTGTCCTATCTTATCCAATAATTATTGATACACTAGAATGCAAGCCCTTATGTATCCAGTATAATTTTAAATGTGCTTTGTGACTGTTAGTAAATCAAGCCCACCCTAAACCATATGCTAATGAAAAGTCATGAATATTTATTTTTATTTTGCCAATTTTGTTGATAATATTACCCAACTAGTGGATACTTTCATAGAATTAACCAACTGTAAGAATGAATTTCCGCATGTGACCAGGAGTGTTGGTAAGAATATGACCAACAGTAGAGCAAAATGTTTGTGCACACAAATTGGTAAAATGGTATTTACTATATTTGGGCAAGTTTTGCGCAGCTTTGGGCAAAATTCTAACCAACAATGTGTTACCAAACTAAATTGACCCAATTTGTTAACAAACATATGACTAGTATACATAACAAATACGGTAAATAACAAAATGGGTAAACATATTAGGTAAATGAAATTACTGATGATAATTACGGAAGGCGGAAAAGGGGGTTATGTTTTTAGTCATATCTTGATGATATTGATTGTTGTTATGTCAAATTATTTTCTATAAAAACGAGAAGAAAAAAAGGAGAAAGAGTATATACTTTTCCTCGCTTTTTTCGTTTGCTTGGGACAATAATCATAGTCAAGAGAGTTTTGATGACGACATAACCCTTCTATATACCGTAATAATTCTTCCTCGCTCGCTTGTACAATTTTTTTTTTTTTTTTTTTAGAAAGTGGATGGTTTCGGAAAACAAACAAATTCTTCCAGCGGAGTGATTGTATGGGCCTGTATTTATGACAAAATAACACTTATAGCGTTAACTGTTAGGGGAAAAAGGGTGTGGTTTCGGACAGCACAAAAAAAAAACAAAAAAACAACAAAAAAAAATTGGGCCAGAGAAGTGACAAAATTGAGTCATATTTTGCAGCTAGGTGAGCAAAAATATTTCTTAGATGTCTTAAAGATCCATAGTGTATTTTTTTTTTTTTTTTTAATTATATGTTTTATTGATTTCAATGATTACAAACAAACAAATTAGGCGACAATTACATAAGATAAACAATTAAAAAATAACAGCAAAATAACATCATAGGAATAAATTTAGCAATAAAAAGCAGTAAAATCTCCTTCAAATATGCTAATTATTTCATATATTAAAGTGGTAAATTCTAAATCAATAACAGCCAATGGTGCTAACAGAAGCATTACATCAATTAATATATTATGTATATGTATTACTCTATAAATCAAACTTCCATTTCTTAAAATGGATATGAAGTTTCCCTCTTTTCTTAGCTACAAAATATTCTGTCTCTTTTGAGTTTTCATATATTTTTTAAAAGATACAAATTCTGGCTTGGTATTTTTGAATTTGCATAGAAAGATGAAATATTTCAGGGACAGAAACAAAAGCACAGGAATTTGTCAGAGGGTACACCAAACAATTTCTTGAAATTATCCAATGTAAAGTTATTATCATGTTTTGAACGAACTATTTGGAGTAAATCTTGCCAAAGAGGGGTTACAACATTGCAATCACAAAACAGATGAGTTATAGATTCAGGCATTGTTCCACAAAAGCTACAGTTTGGGGAATCTTTTCTCTTTATCTTAAACAAAAAGTCATTAAGAGCAATCGATTTGTGAAAAATCTTGAAGTAAAAAGACCGCAAACGAGTATTAATTGAACACATGAAATTAGCATTATGAACATGATTCCAATTTAAATCCTGTGCAACAGTTACCGTTTTCTTCCAAAAATCATACCTTTCATCAGGGGCACAAGAATCTCTTAATACAAGATATGCATACTTGGGAATTTTCCTGGTATGAATAAGCTTATCAATAATCAAACCAACAGCATCATTGTCAGAGTCTTCAAAATTGGCAGAATCTAACCAAGTGCCAGGTATATTTTTTAACAGAAAGGTATATTTCCTTCTATCCTTATGAGAAACGTCAAAATCTAACATTAATTCTTCAAATAATTTGTATCCAGGGATTGGTGGGTTCAATAAATCTGATACCTTGTAGACATTTTTTGCATACCATTCATCATAGTAAAGGTATTGTTTTGATTTTGATCGTATCTTTTTATTAAACCATAATGACTGACAAATCCCAATTTCTGAAAAGTTCTTCCCCAAAATGTCTTTGCAGGCACCCTCTCTAAAAACATACCAAGTTCGGAGTGAATCTGCCAACTGAGTATTCTTTAAAGTATTCAGTATAGATTCGGGGGCATGAGAAGCCCACAAAATATCTAAGTTATCATGAAATTTTTTCAAAAATATTAATTCAATTTTTTTCCACATACTATCATAATTCTTGTCTAACAAGTATTTAACCCATGTCATCTTCTGAGCAAGGGCATAAGAATAAGGATCAATCATTCGAAGACCACACTGGTCATAATCATTGCACATTAATCTTCTTTTCACCCTGTCCTTACCACCACTCCATATAAAACTATAGAATATCTTATTCAATTCCTTAAAAAACTGGAGAGGGATTTTAATACCTAAGACCGAGAAAAGATACAAAAACTGTGGCAATACTAGGGATTTTAATACACATATTTTACCAATCAATGAGAGATTTCTTAAACGCCAACAGTTGACAAGCTGTTCTATTTGTTTTATTTTTTTCTTATAGTTAAGATCAAATAATAACCTTATATCAAGTGAGAAATTTATGCCCAATGATTTGAAATGACTAGCTTTCCAAGATATCCCTTGACCAACAGCAGGAAATTCTGTACAACCTCTCTTAGAACCTATCCAAACGGCTTCTGTTTTACTCCTGTTAATTTTACAACCGGAAAGTTTACTAAAATAGTCTAAAAGCTTAAATAAATTGTCAAAAGATTCTGTTGAACCATCCAAAAAACATACTGTATCATCAGCTAACAATGAAGTTTTGATCTCTTGATTATCAACATCAAATCCTTTAATATCATTGTTCTGACGGATGGATGATGCCATCATTTCAATAACAAATAAAAATAGATAGGGAGAAATGGGGCATCCTTGAAAGATACCCCTTTCCATATGTATACGATCAGTCATAAAACCATTATTCATCACATAGCTCACTCTATTCGAATAAATAACTTTAATCCAATCTATAAATTTGTCACCACAATTAAAGTGCTTCAAGGCCCGATAAAGAAAATCATGTCTAACACTATCAAAGGCTTTTTCAATGTCAAGCAAAACAATGGCGCCTGGAAGATTATTTTCCTGAGCAAATTCAATTACATCTAAAATAAGGCGAATGTTAGTTCCAATAAATCTGCCCTTGAGAAAGCCTGACTGATCAGAGTGAATAAGCCGACTCATGAGACGTTTTAAACGATTAGCAAGACATTTGGCTAGAATTTTGTAGTCTACAGTTAAGAGGGTAATAGGTCTGTAATTTTTTATGTACCTGGGGTCTTTATCTTTTTTAGGAAGTAAAGTAATGACGCCATTCCTTTGAGATTGGGAGAGCATTCCATTTTGCAGTGAAAAGTTATAAGCATCAATCAATAAATCACTTATATCCGACCAAAAAATGATATAAAATTCCACTGGCAAACCATCATATCCGGGGGTTTTATTAATTTTCATGGACTTAAGTACATTAAACAGCTCTTGTTTTGAGAGTGGTTGTTCAAGAATCGAATTTTCATCATCTGTAAGTTTAGGTGAATTAACTGAATCAAAAAATTGTTCAAACTCAAGGGGCCTATTATCTTGACCTTGATTATTAGGAACTGAATATAGTTTTTGGTAAAATTTATGAATATTCTTCAAAATAGAAGACTGCTCTACAACTATATCATCATTGTCATTTATAATGGAATAAATATTCTTTTTCTGCCATGATCTATTCTCTAAATTGCAAAAATATTTCGAGCTTCTCTCGCCTTCTTCCAACCAACGAGCTCTGGAACGAATAATTAAACCCTTGGTTTCAAAATCATATATCTTATTTAATTTTTCTTCCAACTGTTCCAGATCCAAAATAAGTGTATTGTTTTCACTGTTACTATTACTAATTTGTTCTTTAATTTTATCAATTTCAGAAAGCAATCTAGATTTCTCTTTATTCCTTTCCTTCTTTTTTCTGGCAGTGTATTCCACACACACACCAGTAATCACACACTTTAAAGTATCCCACAAAATGTTAGGATTACATCCTACGTCTTTATGCAGCATTTTAAATTCCTTTATCTTATCCTTAATGATAGTCACAAAATCTGTATCATGGTGCAAATAATGGCAATTCAACTTCCAAAATCCTGGGCCTTTTGAAGGCTGGTTATCTTTAAAATCTAAGGAAACCACAGAATGATCTGACTGTATACCCGGTAGAATTTTGGATCTTACACAGTTGTTCAAAAAATTATTGGAAACCAAGATAAAGTCTAAACGGGACAAAACTTTTGGATTTTTCTGGTGCCTAGTGTATTGTCTCAATGTCGGATGGAAATTTCTCCAAATATCAGTCAAACAAAAATCTTCCATAAGGACAGATAACATTTCACTAGCTTTAATATTGGAATGATGAGGTCTATTACCTTGGTAATCTATATTTCCTTTGACAGTATTAAAATCTCCTCCAACAATTATATGTGAAGCAGTTTGTTTATCAATTTCAGCAAAAACTTCAAGGAAAAAATTAGGATCATCCTGATTCGGGGCATACAAATTCACAAAAGTAAAATGGGTATCATTTAAAATTGCATTCAAAATCAAATATCTACCATTTGGATCTTTAATAACAGACTTTACTTGAACAGAAATAGAATTTCTAATCAATATAGCTACCCCCCTGCTGTTAGAGGCATAACTTGTAAACCAGGCTGATTCTCCCCACTGTGTTTTCCAAAAATTTTCATCACATATATTTGAATGTGTTTCTTGCAAAAAATAATAGAAGCATTAATATTTCTCATATAATAGAACACCTTTCTCCTCTTTACAGGGTCCTGTAACCCACGGCAATTAAAAGTACAAAGTTTAATCATCATAATGAATAAAAAAAGGGACTATCACTTACATAAGAGAAAACATCAATATCGTTCAAAACATTTACCAGACTGATAAATAGACATACATGTATATCATAGGCTGCATCTGTTAGGATAAGTGTGAAAATATTACCACATATATATGCAGAAAGAATTACTGCTGCAAAGAAAAAAGAACAAAAACTAAGATTACAAGAAAAATTGAAAGAGAGGATAAAAAGAAAGGAAGCGCAGGATGGAAATGCAAGACCCCAAATCAACACACGGTCCTGCATCATTATGAGCGCATGCAAGCTGAGCAGCTATGAGTCGATAAAGTAAAGTGATAAATTGAGATTAAAACGGTGACCTTCACAGGCGAAAAGTGTAAAAAACACTATATAAAACAAACATTTGCAACATCTGTATAAAGATTTTTATACCATTAGAACAAAAACAAAAGCAATCTAAAATGTACTTCCTTCCTGTACGTCATATAGTATGGCAAGTAAAGCAAATAAAAAAACAAGTTGTTCAACCACATTATAAAAGATTAAAAAAGCGAATAGATGACTTCCAAGTAAACAGCGATTAATATTAACGTTCGAGCAAGACAACGAAGAATCGTAAAAAAAAAAAAAAAAAAAAAAAGAAGATTATTTTGGTACCCACCCAAGCCCCGATCGCATCGGCGTCCCAGCGCTCACCCCGGGACCTGAGTGGGCACATCACTGATTAAAATAATTTCAAACGTTACAATTATTGAAAACCAAAGAACAAAATGAGCAATCCTATTATCCATTCCTAAGAAAACATACATTAAGAATACTATATCATGAAATGGAAAGGAGGAAAAAGGAAAGTAGGTCAATAGTTATGATAAGGAGATTTGACACTGATCGCTCAGAACATCTAGCTCTACTAATCACATATTAAAAAAAAAAAGGAAAAAAAAAAAAATTTTGGTACCCACCCAAGCCCCGATCGCATCGGCGTCCCAGCGCTCACCCCGGGACCTGAGTGGGCACTTCACTGATTAAGATAATTTCAAGCGTTACAGTTATTGTAAACCAAACAACAAAATGAGCATTCCTATTATCCATTCCTAAGGAAACATATACAAACTACTATAACATGAAATGGAAAGGAGGAAAAAGGAAAGTAGGTCGATGGATATACTAAGGAGATATGACATTGGTCGCTCAGAACATCTAATCATACTATGTAAGACCGAAAAGTAAAAAAGCAAACCAGTAGTTAAAATCTGATGGAAAATTAACAAACATAGATCAAAGCCAGACCAGAGGTAGGACAGACCTGTTATTTTACAATGATAAGTTTGCCGGAAGTGTCCCTATAACACAAACGATCAGGGTACGTGAAAAAAGGGCGCTTGCCCTCTTTCTTCAGACGCCGATATGTCTTGACCTTCAGCTTTCGTAAGGCTTGTACTCTATAGGACAGATCTTCTGCGACAGATACCTTTGAGTCCTTGTAGACAGACTCCTGTGCCTTCAGCTTCTGGATACAGGCCTTCCTGACACGTTCCTTTGCTGTATACGTAGCAAAACCAATATGAATGCGTCTAGGCTGCGAAGAGGTGCGATTTTCATCTACGTAAGTTGGGGTACGGTGACATCTTTCGATCTGGGCAATATCATCATCTCGGGCGCCAACATAATGAAGAAAATCTGATATTGTTGAAGAGCAATCCTCCTTCTGCCCCTTTTCTTTGATCCCAAAGACCACAAGATTCTTTCTCCGACTCCTATTTTCCAAGTCATCAAGCTTACCTACTAGATCCTTGTTTTCTTTATTAAGTTCATCAATAGCTATCTGCAGATCCTTCATATCAGATGAAACACGTTCAAACATCTCATCGTGTTCCTTTATCTTGTTGGAGATAGGCTCAAGAAGCTTTTCAATACGCTTGTTCAGTCTATTCTCTAACCCCTCTAGTCTCTTCTCCTGGCGACTTTCGAAATTTACAAACCATCGAGGGGCATCATCCCCCGATCCGTGGCTTCCCTCACTAGGAGCGTCCAGCGCACGGCCAGCGATAGTGTCGCCGAGAGCATCGGGCTGAGAGTCGGGCGCGGTGCTGCGAGAAAGTTTAAATTTCTTCGCCATCGGAGAGGAAGTGATTTCGTTCATATTTGAGTTATTTGATTGATCTGAGGAAGCCATTCTTCGATAGAAACAATCTATGAACAACAAAGAATAATAATATCAAAATATATCACCTAATCTTGGTCACCAGTACACTGAAAAGACTCACAGCTGGGAGCGGGTGAAGATCACGACACAACGCGTAAAGCAGCCATGACACCTCAAAACAGATCCATAGTGTATTTTGATGAATTATAATTTCTACCGTGAAATACATGTTTGCTAATTATGTTAAATGTTTCATGTACACTGTATTTCAATATTGATTCTATCACAATACTGAACCCCTTCTTCCGTTCATTTCCTCGTCTTTCTTTACCTTCTCTTCTTCCTTCTCTCCTTTTCCTGCTTTCTTTTCTTTTCCCTTCTTCCTTTTTCATTTCTTTTCTCCCTCTTTCCTTTTATTCTTTTTCTCATTTTCTTCCTTCTTACCATTTCTCTCCTTTCCCTTTCATTCATTTCTTCACGTTTGCTTTCTTCCTTATTTTCTTTCTCCTTTCAAATTTTCCTTCCTTTTTCTTTCTTTTTTTAAAATCAATAATTTGCCATTGAGTATGTATTTGTGAGAAGAAGACCTCTTGCATTGGCGTAAATCCGGGGGGGGGGGGGGTGATATATCCTCCACTTTTTCGAGAGGGGGGGGGGAGGGAGTGGTGTGTACAAACATCCCCCCTCATTTTAAGGAAAAAAAATGATATTGTAATTAATCAGTTGGTGAATTTTTTAATGAAAATGTCATAAATAACGGTCATGTCTCCGCCGGAAGTGTAGATCTTTGGAATGACGTAAATTTGTGTTATTTCTGATACAAAAAGAAAAAAAAAATAAAGATTGAAGAATAGAGAAGCCCTACCAAGCCCTATCAGATAAAAGAGACTTAATTGTAATTTGCGCTATATAAAAAGTGAGTATTATTATAATTTACTATCATTATTATTAAAGAAACAGAATCCAAATCCGGTGCAAAACAAAGAAGTAGCACTTTTCGTCGTTTTTTAATAAATTTGCATAAACTTGCATATAAATAATTTTCAAAATTCTGAGTAGAATTTTTTGAAGTCCCCCATCAACTTAGCCCTACCAGATAAAACAAACATAATCAAAAGACGGTGCGAAATAGAGAAGTAACATTTTTCGTTGATTTTGAATAAATTTGAATAAATTTGCATAATCAATGTGAAGTTTTGAAGCCCCCACCAAGCCCTATCAGATGAAACAAGCATCAAAATCGGCCATGAAGTAATAGACAAGAAGCAAATTTATCATTTTGAGCACACACGAATACACACACTGCACACCTTTACACACCCCCTTTTTTTTTAAACACACACGCACAAGCTGTTAACAACATGCCTATAGAGCACTTTAATTCATTTGATGTAGGATAAAAGAGCAGTGTAGATAAAATGTCTTACTCAAGGGCAAAAGTGCCGTGCCGGGGATCGAACCCTCCAATTCTCGCGTCTCAAGTCAAGCACCTTAAAACACATCCACACCCACACCCACACACCCACCCAGGTTACTACACCTTCAAATCCAAATGTTGTTAACATAGACGCCTTAATCCAGGACGATGTAATCGTGCAATGGACAATGACTATGAAAAAAGGAGAGTTTTACTGTCGTAAAACCAGAAGACAGAAGACTGTTTAAAACTGATTTAAGTTATCCGTTGGATTAAAACAAGTACCAGAAGGCTTAGATTCCCTCGATCACTTGCCAATGAAATATTGGAATAAAAGGGAGAATACCGTACAACCTATAAAATTATTGTAAACTAAAGTAGCACATGCCCATGGGTCGATCCGCTTTCGCCGCATCATTCAAAACTTGACTTTATGAGATTTTGTCTACACTTTTAAAAACACAGGTGCTCGTCATTTGTGGCATTAGGTCATGATTAAGGCAGCTTTTCACAGAAAACTATGTACCAGTAACGTTTACCACGATATTATATTTCATTGGCTGTGAATTTTGAATCAGAAACAAAGTTGGCTATATATGCGGTGCTTTAATTTGCTTTTAAATTATGCAGTTTATGAAACGCTTAAGACAAGAAAATGGAAAATGCATTTACTTCATAATTAAATATAATGTGTTCAATTTTGGAGTGACCATCATCCGATGCATAGGATCTTTGACTATATTGGGAGTTATTAATGAAAATATTATAAAAGGTGGAATGATAAAGAGTTTTATTTCATTAGTCCTCAACCAATATGAGGAAATGTGCGTAGTTATAGAAAACACCCATAAAATTCATCTGTATAACATTCATCGAGTCGAATATGGAGACTCCAATTATGTTCTCGAACAATCTCACTTTATTCCAGTAAGAAAACAAACTAGTGATGCCCAAACGATGGATGATTTGCTGCTCATGATTATTCAGCTTGACCAATTCTAACGAGTACCACTCCTGTTGGTGGTACAAGATAGGTATATGAAGAATCAGGTGTCAAGTAACCAGAATATGTACCAGTAAATAGATCCAATACATCAAAGCCTTCTACATCATGGACAGGTAATCCAAGAGACTTGAAAGAAACAGTGATGTTTATAGCGTTGCCACGGCTACTACGATTTAGGAAAGCAGCTATCCAGCAAGTGTCCAGGTTCCTTACGTAAGCCTCCATATCTGGCTCCATCTACAGAATAAAGTTAATAAGCATAATGCTATCTATGGTTATAGTAATGGTTATGATGATCAGATCCTGAATTCTTTTTGCCCAGTGTGATATAGGGAAGCTTAAGGGGTGAAATGTACGAAGGCTTTTTTTCAATATTAGTGTTAATCTTCTAGCTCCATTATAAATTTAAATTGTTATTCCCAAGGGATTGTAATCTTTAGATCATTCATTTCGGTCGATGATTGAGGAAGGAATAGAAGGGGGATGTATATGATACGACTTGTATATATATATATATGAACACTATGACACCACAATGACACGGGGGAGAAGTGCATGATATTCATGAATCCAAATTTAATATAAGAATAAAAATATAGAAAATTTGAAGCATTGTTAACATCATTATTACACTGGCCATCGATCACCTCTGTCATCATCACTATAATAATCGTCATCATCATCATCATCATCATCATCATTATAAGCATTGTCATCACCACCACTATTACGACTATATATCGCAACTATACAGAATATGTAGGCATATACATGTATATGAACATAAAAGATTGGGATGATGTTTAAGATGATCATGAATTACGCTAGCCTATCCATTATGACTCAACATTCCACTATTGACTCATCATTGACTCGTATTGTAATCAAAGGAATCCCAAACCCTCAGGTCAAGTAGTTTTTAAATCAAAGCTAACACAAAATAAAACAGCTCAGTGAAAATTTGAACGAAATCGGACACGGAATAAGAAAATTAATATATGCCCATATGCCCGTAGCTAATGGCGATATAATTCGTGGGCAACTCTCAATATGTTTGTACACAGAATCTCACTTACTCTTGAATAACACATGTTTTCATTGTCCTTATCCCAAATATATTGAGGAGAAAACATCCCTAATGTTGAGTTTGGATTAAGAAAATGTGCACATTTTAAGCAAAATGAAAATGTTGGATTATGTGTGTACAAAACATTGAGAGTTTTCACATAATGGTGTTATCAGTAGCTTTACATGTACACCGGAGTGTATAAGTGTCATATAGGAAACTTCATGTTGCCGTAACTTTCTTATGACGTGTTCGATTTCGTTCAAATTTTCGCTCATCTGTTTTATTCCGTCTTAGCTTTGATTAACGAATACTTGAATCGACTTGAGGGTTTTGGATTCCTTAATAGGATTAACGTCCGGCTGTCGAATTTATGCTCTTGAAACAACTTTCATAACCATGATAACGCTGACAATTTTACAAAAGCGCAGTATTAAAGAGGGAACAATGAGGCAAATGATTTGCTCTTATAACAGTTCAATCTCCATATTTGCCGACATCAGTACTGTTTGTTATTTATCGTTTGAAAATAAATTCACATTTTCTCAAAATGTTAAAGAAATAACAAAATGTATAAAATTCACATAAATCTTACATATTAAGTTATTCTACTAATCCATTACGAATGCAAGTTTATTTCGAACAGTTTTTATTTAGGGATAAGAAGATAGGTATATGTTACTACATGTAATGAGATTTGGAATTTTCATTGGGCTACTAGAGAGAGAGAGAGAGAGAGAGAGAGAAGGGACAGAGAAGGAAAAAACGAGGGAAGGAGTATTAAACCATTATAAAAGGGAGATGATAGAACCCCCTCCCACAAGCTATGCCCTTAATTGTCAATTTTTATTCCACCCATCTTAAAAGAGTGGTATCCCATGATTCCAGTTCCTCTCGACCCATGCATGAAATACGCCACTTTCTGCATGATCTGGAAATGCCAATCATTTTTTTTTAAAACGGCATTTAAATTTCTTATCCAGGTCCAACAGAAGGTACATTTGCAAATTATAGATCTTATTACATTTTTTTGGTATGGGTGAAAACTACAAAAGTAAAAGTATAGACTGGCACTTCTCACTGGATAATGGCTGCTCCCTTGTTTATTCCGCGGTTCCTATTTTGACAAATGTAACTCCTGATGGTGGTACAAGGTAACTGTACGATGCATCGGGAGGAAGGTAGCCAGAGTACGCACCGGTAAACAGATCAAGAACATCGAAACCTTGGACGTTGTGTATGGGAAGACCAAGGTCCGCAAAGGAAACGGTTATATTGACCTGATTACCACCTGCACCGCGGTTCAGGAAAACTGTCGGCCAGCTGTAACCGTCCATTTCACGAACATAGGCTTCAATGTTTGACGTCACCTACAGAACAATTACATCATGCACAGGTGATATGAAAGTCGCTAAATGTGAACACTGAAAACTGATCATCATCAGGATCATGTAAAGAGGAAACAAGTGATGTGTCATGAAAATTACCACTTAACATTTAGAGTAGGTCTTGCCACACTCACGATTGTCTTATCTAGTAATATTTCGTATTTGTTTCCATCATTCAAGTGGCACCCAATCTGCACAAAAGTTTTACTTTAGATTGCTGTAAGCCACAGAAAAACACTCGAAAATTTTTAGATCCCAGTACGTTCCCGTTTAGGAACGAGAAGGAAATATTTAACACAAATTTTCTTGTACTTCTTTGTTTTGTAGAGGCGTCTTTCTGACGCTTTAAGAGTAAAACCATTCATTTTTCACTTATTCTTTTGAATATTGTTGTAAATTTGATGACATGATAGTTTTACATATATCTGTCATTTGAAATTGAAATTGGCTTATTTCTCTTCAAATTCTGAAACAATGTTGTGCAAATGTGGTCTACTACCATGTCTATTACCTTTAAACGAATTATCAATAAAAATTGTTTACCGACAGCTTTCTACTGTAAATATAAATGAGCGGTTTTAAGGAAGATTTGAATTCACAGAAATAGACATTCATACTATACTGACAATAATCATGAACAGAG
The DNA here is from genome assembly GCA_029962745.1 of Echinometra lucunter. Classification (NCBI taxonomy): domain Eukaryota; kingdom Metazoa; phylum Echinodermata; class Echinoidea; order Camarodonta; family Echinometridae; genus Echinometra; species Echinometra lucunter. Next base: position 196,901 of record CM057161.1, on the reverse strand, counting down.
GTTATGCAAAAGCATGCATGGGATTTTCTGTTTGTTCTATAATGGCACATCTGTAAAGCATGCATGTGATTTTCTGTTTGTTCTATAATGGCACATCTGTAAAGCATGCATGTGATTTTCTGTTTGTTCTCTATGGCACATCTGTAAAGCATGCATGTGATTTTCTGTTTGTTCTCTAAGGCACATCTGTAAAGCATGCATGTGATTTTCTGTTTGTTCTCTATGGCACATCTGTAAAGCATGCATGTGATTTTCTGTTTGTTCTATAATGGCACATCTGTAAAGCATGCATGTGATTTTCTGTTTGTTCCATAATGGCACATCCGTAAAGCATGCATGTGATTTTCTGTTTGTTCTATAATGGCACATCTGTAAAGCATGCATGTGATTTTCTGTTTGTTCTATAATGGCACATCTGTAAAGCATGCATGTGATTTTCTGTTTGTGCTATAATGGCACATCTGTAAAGCATGCATGTGATTTTCTGTTTGTTCCATAATGGCACATCCGTAAAGCATGCATGTGATTTTCTGTTTGTTCTATAATGGCACATCTGAAAGCATGCATGTGATTTTCTGTTTGTTCTCTATGGCACATCTGTAAAGCATGCATGTGATTTTCTGTTTGTTCAATAATGGCACATCTGTAAAGCATGCATGTGATTTTCTGTTTGTTCTCTATGGCACATCTGTAAAGCATGCATGTGATTTTCTGTTTGTTCTATAATGGCACATCTGTAATGCATGCATGTGATTTTCTGTTTGTTCTATAATGGCACATCTGTAAAGCATGCATGTGATTTTCTGTTTGTTCTATAATGGCACATCTGTAAAGCATGCATGTGATTTTCTGTTTGTTCTATAATGGCACATCTGTAATGCATGCATGTGATTTTCTGTTTGTTCTATTATGGCACATCTGTAAAGCATGCATGTGATTTTCTGTTTGTTCTATAATGGCACATCTGTAAAGCATGCATGTGATTTTCTGTTTGTTCTATAATGGCACATCTGCAATGCATGCATGTGATTTTCTGTTTGTTCTACAACGGCACATCTGTAAAGCATGCATGTGATTTTCTGTTTGTTCTATAATGGCACATCTGTAAAGCATGCATGTGATTTTCTGTTTGTTCTATAATGGCACATCTGAAAGCATGCATGTGATTTTCTGTTTGTTCTCTATGGCACATCTGTAAAGCATGCATGTGATTTTCTGTTTGTTCTATAATGGCACATCTGTAAAGCATGCATGTGATTTTCTGTTTGTTCTATAATGGCACATCTGTGAACCATGCATGTGATTTTCTGTTTATTCTCTGGGGCACATCTATGAAACATGCATGTGATTTTCTGTTTATTCTCTAAGGCACATCTGTGAAGCATGCAGGTGATTTTCTGTTTGTTCTATAATGGCACATCTGAAAGCATGCATGTGATTTTTTGTTTGTTCTCTATGGCACATCTGTAAAGCATGCATGTGATTTTCTGTTTGTTCTATAATGGCACATCTGTAAAGCATGCATGTGATTTTCTGTTTGTTCTATAATGGCACATCTGTAAAGCATGCATGTGATTTTCTGTTTGTTCTATAATGGCACATCTGTGAACCATGCATGTGATTTTCTGTTTATTCTCTAAGGCACATCTGTGAAACATGCATGTGATTTTCTGTTTATTCTCTAAGGCACATCTGTGAAGCATGCAGGTGATTTTCTGTTTGTTCTATAATGGCACATCTACAAAGCATGCAGGTGATTTTCTGTTTGTTCTATAATGGCACATCTACAAAGCATGCAGGTGATTTTCTGTTTGTTCTATAATGGCACATCTATAAAGCATGCATGTGATTTTATGTTTGTTCTATAATGGCACATCTGTAAAGCATGCATGTGATTTTCTGTTTGTTCTCATCTGTAAAGAAAGCTGAGGATGTTCATGCTGAAGCAGTGCGATGTAGTTTTAAGTGTAATTTACGAAGCCTAAGCAAAAGAACACTGTGCTCTCAGTTATGAAAAAGCACTAATACTTCTCAGAAAAACGAATTACGTATTGAGTTCGCAATTTCATTCTATAAAGGTGCTCAATGAAGAAACAACAACAAACAAAACGCAATGACTTTGCAGTTTCACCGAACTCACTAACATATTCTTATATTTGTGTGATAAAAAAATGATAAAGGAAATGAAAGTGGTAGAATTATGTCACCATTATAATTGTTTGCTGCATTTTGGTCTATAAGATTCTTCACTGAGCTCGTCAAAGGCATTCATCTGTTAATTAAAATCTTAATCATAAATATGAATGGTGCATGTAACTATCATTATAGAGAAGAAATTCGCATACTAATTAAAGGAAAATAGCTATATCCCTTACATTTCAGACTATATTATTTGCTCCATGATAGTATAGCTAAAAGGAAATAGGCATAATGATTATCCTTGTCAAAATCTATTCGGTTCTTGATGTTCCTATTTAAGGCATTTAGAATAATATCCAAAGGAAAATACCTCTTTTCCGCAGATAGCACAAATCTTATACTTGATATTGAAAGCTAAATTTCAATTTACCACAACGAAGTAAAATATTTTTAAACAGTGATTTAAGAAAACGTAACAAAACACTGCATATAAAACATGCTATTCACTCGGATATGCGTAGGTGAGCAGAACTCCCTTTGCAGGCACGTCATAGTTATAGGGAAATAATATTTCACGATGGCCGATATCACGGTGGTTAAAGACATCATGAAGCATGTATCCAAGCATGTAGGTGAATCCAATGTGATCCAACTGGAGAGAAACTGTCTTGTTATACGGACTTGGGTTGAAGAAGAGAACGCTGTATTCATCCCAGTTTGTAAGGTTCTTTCTCCAGATATCAACTCCATTGATCTATTATGGAAGAGGATCGATAAGATGAAGGGTGTCTTGGGTGAGTGGTGTCAGCAGTTGGATAACAGGGCTGTTGAAATGGTCTCAAAGGGTGTACCAACGAAAACATAGGATTATAAGATAATCAAACAGTCTCCAAATAGATGTTCTTATTTCTTTACAGGAATTCATAAGGATTCTATTACTTCAACGGTTTCCAAACGCAAGTACTTAAACGTAGGAATTAGGGTATGAAAGCTGGAGCATACAGTCGAGCTCCATTGTGATCAGAAATGAAACTGTTTTTGATACAAATTTGTAATGCTCAGACTCACAAATGAAGTTAACATACACATCAACACGAACTTATATTTAGGATGATATGAAATGTGCGACACATGAGAGGTTTCCTGCAGGTCCTGGACGGATCAACTTCACTTGGTAATCTTATGCCTCTATTTCATATCTTAAACTCAAATATTCAATTTCCATATTTCACATTCTTCTGCAAGGGTATCACTGCGAGGGTCAAAATCATTATCACAGTTAATCGAAAAGCAGATGCCATGTTGAACACAGATCTGATATCATCAAATCCTTATGAAGCTAGTCATGCTAGTAGTCCGCATATGCGTAGATGAGTAAAGCACTGGTACTTGTTATGTTGTAGTAATACGTTAGAGACTTATTGCGGAATCCCATGTCGACATTGCCAAAAACCCCGACAAGAGAGTAACCCCACTCATAAGTAAAACCAATCCTGTCTAGTCGAAGAGGGACAGTTTTGTTCTCAAAGGTAGGGTTAAAGAAGACCATAGCCCATTCCTGGTAGTATTGTAGTTTCCGAAGCCACACATGGACACCATCAATCTACATACGAGAAGAATCAGTTTACAGGAATAATGATGCGCAGGAAGGGTGAGACTATCATTTATTTATTTATTCATTCATTCATTTATTTATCAATTAATCAATTTATTTATTGAGTAAAAAATGTTTATTCAGGATGAAAGTATGATCAGCTCGCAGCTGTTTTATATCATGGCCCTGATTTATAGGTCATCAGCACAACGTGAATAAACGTGATGTCTAACTAAAAATAGTTAGCTCATAGACATGGTGTACTCAGGTGGTTTCTATAAAAAAATTATGTTTCATTCCCTTCAATATGTGGAGGGTATACGAGAAGCAATGAATAAGAAGTGACTATCGTTATCTACATTTATTATTTCACAAAAACTGATAATCTTTACGATTACCTCTCGTTGTGCTACCCTTAGTGTGATGCCACTATACAACGACATATAGCTTGTAAAATACAATACGTACAAGCTTGACACATGATGAAATTTAAGTTAAAATACGCGGAAGACATGGCTTCATTTTACTGATTTTTTTTTAATCAGTCAGTGCAAATTACTAGTAATAGTCAGAGAGCAAATTTAATAGGCAGTTGGCTCGGTCTTTTAAATGCTATTCTACGGAAGCTTGAAAGTGCCAGCAAGATGATGAGATAATTTGAGCTAGGAAGAAGAGGAGACAAGTTAAAAGACAAGATGACGAGTTATTGGAACTCTGCAAGTCGACTTGTTTAGAAGAAGAAGAAGAGATGACGAGTTATTGGAACTCAGTAAATGGATTCGTTTAGACAAGAAGACGAGATGACGAGTTGTTGGAACTCGGCAAGTCGACTTGTTTAGGACAAGAAGACAAGATGACTAGTTACTGGAACTCGGCAAGTTGACTTGTTTTGGACAAGAAGACAAGATGACTAGTTTGGCAAGTTGACTTGTTTAGGGACGAGAATACGGGGTGACTAGTTACTGGAACTCGGCAAGTGGACATGTTTAGGCCAAGAAGACGAGACAAGTTGAGAGACGAGATGACGAGTTTTTGGAACTCGACAAGTCGACTTGTGTGGGATGAGAAGATGAGATGACGAGTTTTTGGAACTCGGCAAGTCGACTTGTTTAGGCCAAGAAGACGAGGAAACAAGTTAAAAGACGAAATGACGATTTATTGGAACTTGCAGAGTTCCAATAACTCGTCATCTCATCTTTAACTTGTCTTATCGGGTGGACCTACATGATCTCGTCATCTCGCTGGCACTTTTAAACTTCCGTATCATTCAGAGGCCATCGAGTACATATAAATTTCTTCTTAGCAGAAGAATGCTATGCTTTGGCATTCAAATGGAAAATTTATGACATGCACATATCAGGATCAAAATTCTTACAACATTAGAACTTGATCTCAGTATGCTTTTGGGGTCTTCTAAAACATCACATCCGTATAAACACGATAAACGTAATTTTGAATTCAAATGGATGACCTTCTGAAAGTAATGGGTTGAGAAATAACAAAATCTCTTGCTATGGAAAGCATGAACTGTTTCATATAATTTTGATTCACACAGAATCTTTAAGAGAAACAATTTCTATGAACATGGATATGAGTATAGCAGTAAAGCACTCGAAGGGTTAACCAAAACGGAAAACTCCATATCACTGTCAAATTGTCCAACTCTCTTTTCTGCAAATACATCTACTATCATATAGATCCATGTGTGGAAACCTAACTTCTCGCCCGTGGTAGTAAAGTTTCTTGGAGATCCATCGGTGCCTCGATTTATGATGGCGGTAGCATACGCTCCTAAGGTAATGTTCCTACTCCAAGCTTCGATGTGACCATCCTGTAACCATGGTAGCGATTAACGTTGAATGAAGATGGATGTCATGGAAAGAAAATGACAGATGAAAAATAAACGAATCATACCGGAAGTATCATGAAAGTATGAATAACAAAAAACAGTTCGAAATAATGAGAAAATAAAAAAACATGTCATGCATGTAACTACCAATAACAATGCACGCAGCTACGAATAGTACATGTATTGGTGGAAAGGGCGAAAGGAAACAAAATATAGGCGTATGGCAATTGCATGGACAAGGGCTGACGTCTCTTGCCTTAACGAAATCATAAACCATGAAGGCCAGCAAGGGAAATCGACTTTTATAGAAGTAAACAAATAATTTTTGATTTTTATGTAATGATTTATATTGATTTATATGTAATGATTTATTTTGAATGAAATTTAAAAAAAAAAATTGAAAAAAATTGTGATTTTGGGATAGAGATATCTGATAAGAATGAAAACTGAAGGGAAAACCATCCTGCCCATCTAGGTGGTTTCCAAATAAGTAGGAAATAAGTTAATTGAAGCCTTTAAAAAAATCTTAAAGTCGCATCTCTTACATCTTATATTCATTATAATTTTGTTTTTGTTTGTTCTATCGTACACATGTTTTATTTTTTCAAAGTGCTTTAAGTGATTTCATTTTTGCGGTAACGCGCCTTGAGCATTCTGTTGAAAGTGAATTTTGCGCATTACGGACCTATTTTAAAAAAATCGGGGAAGGGGGGGGGGGGGGCTGCATCCCCGCCCATTACTTGTCTTATGCGCCCACGGAAATGAGATGACAGGAGTAGATAAAACAATAATAATTGAGTATTGGACAGTAACTCTGAATCTCGTCCACAAGAAAAAAAAAAAAGAAAGAAAGAAAGAAAGCGTAAACTCACCCAAACAGCAGGACGCTGACTTGTCCGCACAGTTCAACTTAATCCATGGATGACAAAGAGAGACATTTGCCATGATTCAGAAGCTTCAGGAAGCAAGGTATCCCCCTCTAACATCAAGCAGATCCTCAATCATTTTGGTTTTTCGGTGTCTGCATTGGAGCAGGGGCTTCTCCCTTGCCTTACAGCCTCTTAGGCCATGATGATGGAGAATCTGCTTTATGTTAAAGGTCGATATATACCTTGCTTCCTGAAGCCTCTGGATCCTGGCAAATGTCTCTCTCTTTATCATCCATGGGTTAAGCTGATTACTGTGCGGACAAGTCAGCGTCCTGACTCTCACTGTACGCGTCAAGTCGAGTGATGGCGCGATCACTCGACTTGACGCGTACAGTGAGTTTAGCAGCTGTTTCGGGGAATATAAAACTTCATAAAAAGAGTCCAGAATCTAGACTATATGGACACCAACTGTGGATCACTACCGTAACTGTTGGTGAAGTTTTGGACTCTAATCTGTTCACATAGACAACAGTCAATTCATCGAGTCAAATTTCTGGTTATGTTTGGTAAGGAGGGAATCTCAGTCCAGCTTCAAAGACTTCTGAAAGCAATATTCAAATGTCATATTATCATTATCACATTCCAGAGTCCTTTGAATAAAACAAAATCCACCTGAAAGCCATTATCAATTTGTTAATGCCACTTTTATAAGCATTTCTTAAGTACAACAGGAGGTGTATGTAAACTTTTGACCCACTGGTTTTCCAGAAATATAGATAACGTTAAGCATGATACAAATAACTGTGTATCATAATGTGAAATACGAACCATGAACATTAAGTAGACATACAATTTGTCTGATTCAATTCAAAATAAAACTGGTTGGGCAACAAACGATGATGAAAATTTGAGAAAAACTGTTTTTCTACCAGGTGTACTTCTGGCCCTAATTGTACATGCCCTGAATTATATAATCAGATCCTTTTCCTGTGAAGCATAATAGCATCAATTTTGAAGTTTATGCTTCGACTGTTCTTGAGATATCACTTTTTAACAGGAGTGGCACTAAGGGGGCGGGGGGGGGGGGTAGGGGTTGCTTGAATTAGAAATTAATCTAAATCGATTGTAAATAGACACAACTCCGAATTAGACTGGGAAATAATCAGTAAGATTGAGTTCTAAAATTTGTAATCAAATTTTGGAGTTGTTCTTGATTTAATCTGAAAAAATGAAAGTGCAGGGGCCAGGGGCAGGGGCCCCTATAATTTTTCAAGTAACTTCAGAAGCTTCAGGACTGGGCAGGAGGAATTATTCTTCAGGTTAAACAAAATGAGCACGAATCTAATTCCAGATACCTTGAAATTACAAACTCTAAAATCCCGACGTAGGATGTTTAAAGCATCTCATGAGCTAACACCTACATGCATTGACTGATCATTTTGTTTTCAAGGAAAAGTGTTATGGGCTAAGATCTAATGGTAATCTAATGCTTTCAAAACCAAGAACCAATCAGTGTAAACGTACATTCTTATATTACGGATCCGTGTTATACAATGAACTACCTCCTAAACTCCATCAGTTGGGCACACTAAGTTTGTCCAATAAGTATGCTCAAGAATATTTTATTTTGATATTTGAATTCCGCTTTTCAGTTGGCTCTTGCCGAAAACATAATTAATGCAATAAAGGACTAAATGAAATAAAGTATAGCGTAATTTAAACTTAATCAGGTTATTGGTGAGAAGAGTGGGTAGACAGTGTAAGGTCGCATAATTTGTTGGGTTAGTGTAGGGCTGGGAGGGGATATCTGAATAAATTTTAACGATTGTTTTTTCGTTTGGTTTAGTTTAACTTAATTTTAGTTCAGTGTAATTTGATTCAGCCCAAATATATTGTTACATTATTATTTATGCATATTATCATTGGATCCCATGCAAGAACAAGCCATTAGGTTAATTGCTCTGAAATGGGCTATCCATCCATTTTATCTTCTATTATTGATTTCGATATATTGTGTTACTGTTTTTATATGATTATCGGAAATAAAACAAACAAGTCAAAATCTCTAATAAAGCATCAAGGATATCTTATCAATCTTAGTTGTTATACATGTACATGTCCAGACTACGGTCAATAGGTCTTAAGGTGATGCACAGTGACGGACTTCAGTTATCTCCCTCTGATTTAGGTGTGATAGCTTTTCATCATGCGAGGTGCGTTCTTCATTGTCGGCGGCATTATCATTCTATCATCGATCTTTAATCAGTGATATCTGATGCAAGCTGCGTCATGTGAGAATCGCTTGGAATGGCGTTCAGGAGTACAGCACCAGATGGGTTCACAACAATGGAGAAATTCATGTCCGTATCAAAATCACCATAATCCTCATCTGTCATTAAGTTCTCAATATCACAGATACCCTGAGTGTATCCAAAATTCTTGACAATGGTCGTATAGTTCAGTGGAATACTCGCATCACGATTGAGAATTACTGTGACATATTCATCCATGAAACTCATCTTCCGAGTCCATATTTCGATTTTACCTTCCTAATTTCAAATGAGGTTGGGAATGAGAGATAAACAGATTGATGTAGGTTGGTACAATGTACAGAAAAGATGAAGGTATGAGGAAAAGGGAGAAAGAAAGTTAGAGATAGAGAGAGGGAGAGAAAGAAAAAGACAGAAATGTTTCGAAAAAAATGCATATACTTTGAATGATTAGAATACAGAAAAACTGTTTCCTGGATTGAGATTTCAAGAGCATATTCGATATGCATTATCATCAACGAGTAGCAGAGATACGTAGTCAGAAATAAAGAAAACCAAGATGAACACATGCATACACACCCACACACACACCCATGGGCACAAGCACATGGAAACAGAAATAAAGAGGAAAAATATATAAATTATGGAGATTGATAACCGAGAACAAAAGAACCAAATGTGAGAAATTGGAGAGAATAGAAGCAAAAAGGAATGAAACGAGGAAAAGAAAGTATAATCACGAATATTAAACATTTCTGGGAATATGAGAACAAAATTTACTACTTCACACACAAAAAATACCATTACTGATCTTCATCATTATCTTCATGGCCATCATTATCTTAGTCACCACCATCATCCTCATCTTAATCATCAATGCAATGTTATCATCATGTAGTATGATCACTTTGGTATGTTGAAGTACACATATGAATTATTGTAATTGAAGTACCGTACATATATGAAATGCATCAAATTAATATCTTTATTGCAATTGAAACTGTCTCAGAAAGTCACAATGGAATACAAATTTGAACAAAAAAAGATAAATGGTCAAATGACAATACAGTATATGAAACATTAACTGGTGCGCAGTGAATATGTCATGTGAAATGGATGCACTTTAATTAAAAATACATATAGATTCTTTTCATGTCTATGTGGCAAATTGGGCGTGGAATACATTTCCTTTGTGATTTTGAATAAAAATAGAGCTAAAGTGAAAAAGGTTTCCTTTATTTCATGGTGTACAAAATAATCCATACACAGCAGACTCTAGCCGATATCATTCAAGATACAACAAACATACGTCTATTGTTAAATACAAGTACATTTCCTAGATTTAATGACATGGTTACATCTTATAAATACCTAAAATTCTTTTTTTTTAAAGATAAATTCATATAAGAAAATATAAGAATGAAAAATCATTTTTCAAAATCAGAATGAATATAACAACCATATTTCACTTTTCGAACCTGCACTATAAACATAAATAATATTCATGAAACAAATAACAAGTAACTAAAATGCTTTGCTATCTATCTTTGTTACATCATCTATCTGTGAACAAATAAACCATTCTTAGTGAAGCTAGACTTCACTATCTTTTCATAACATGAAAGCCTCTTATAAGCCAAGGAACAATGCCATGAGATAAATCACTTTGTTACATGCATTTGTTTTTCTGGCATCATAACACATTGCACTCATGACTCATTGTAATTATTCTTTGATCTATTTCTCCACTAAATTATACATGTATACAGACATGCATGACCACCGCATCTCATGATAGATAAAAAGGCACTATCAAAGTCCAAATGACAATTACAAGGTATTGATGAAATCAAGGTTACCCGAGGATGCCTCTTGATGACATTACAATGATGACAACTTGCTTTAAATTTATGAATTTTTATACATCGCTTGTGAGTTCTACTACAGATCTACATGGCTGGTCATCACATACAAAAGGACACAATAAATTGATTTATGTAGAATATTCATGGGGCTAAACACTAAATACTAATACACTTCCAGTACAGATTTCATTTCATCAAATACATTTTCTTCTGAGAACAATGCATCATAATTATAGCTGCAGCATCATAATCAGAAGTACTGGAGTCTAACCGGCATGATGTCTGGACTGGATCCACTAACTTATCAAAATTAAACAATCTCAATGTTTTCTAATGTCCCACTATTTACTGGAGTCTGACCTGCATGATGATGTCTGGACTGGATCCACTGACTTATCAAAATTAAACAATCTCAATGTACTGGAGTCTGACCTGCATGATGTCTGGACTGGATCCACTAACTTATCAAAATTAAACAATCTCAATGTACTGGAGTCTGACCTGCATGATGTCTGGACTGGATCCACTAACTTATCAAAATTAAACAATCTCAATGTACTGGAGTCTGACCTGCATGATGTCTGGACTGGATCCACTAACTTATCAAAATTAAACAATCTCAATGTACTGGAGTCTGACCTGCATGATGTCTGGACTGGATCCACTCTCAATGTTTTCTAATGTCCCACTATTTGCTGAACAAATCTAATGACTTTATAACAGCAAGAACCATACATACAATACTACATTGATCCCAATATCATCAAAGGTATCTGGAAGTATTTTCCAGTGATTAAATTCTGCACAAACTACACTATTAAAAAATATACATGCTTGCAAGAAGAATTGGAAGCTTTTATGAAGTAATTATTGTTTGACTGCATCTTCATGGCATGTGACTCATACCAGAAATGGGATTGGTGTTTGATTTTCCTCTTCACATTTTTGAATATGACATTTTGCTATTCTCTGTCACAATCCTTCAAATAGTAAATGGTATTCATATCAAGGTGACAATTGATCTTACTAAGATTCATGGAAAGGGAATGGCTTTCATAACGGCTACCCCACTTGGGTTAACTTTCTGTTCAAGTCTATCTGTCATATGAAGATGCTGCATAATATTACTCCCTAAGGCCCTTATGCCACTAACAGTATATCCAGCATCTCTGGAGGGTATTTGAAGTTCTGCTAGAGTTGTATTCACATTGAGAGGTAGTTTGACGTAGCGACTCATTATTGCTATGAGGTACTCATCATTCTGTAGCTGCCTTGTCCAAATCTCAACATCAATCTTAGAGTCCTGGAAAGGAGGTGAACAGTATTACCAAAGAACTCAAAACATCCCATTTCATTCCAAATATCCTTCAAGTCAGGGTGACTAGATTTTGGATTCTGAAATATGGGACTTTGTTTGGCCTTGACATTAGTAGGCCAGAGGGAATGAGTGCAATGGTGAAATTGCAAGTGAGCAAAGCAAAATTTAGGAAAATCTGCTTCAATGGCATCTCTGTAAGTTTGCACTAACTAGCACTACACAATGGAATACCCTCCTCATTATGGGAAAGGGTGATCAAATTAGAGGGCAGTTAGACTGTTGTATTGATTCTTATTTCTGTATCTCTTCCAACAGATGAGGAGGTGCCTTATGCGCCTTTTTGCTGGTTGACTGAATGCAAATTAATTTTGTAAAAATGAAGAAAAAAAAAACAACAACACCTAGCCACATCAGATTCATACCCATTTTAAAAGCTTTGGTGTTATGTATAATTTATGTACTTCGATTTGGTGAGGTTATAAATATTTCATACATATTTCTTGACTGAGGTTGGCTGATAAATAGAAATAGGCTCATTCCCAGGCACTTTGCAGCTCCAAGCTGCAGATCAGACTTTTCACAGGTTAGGTCTACATTGAAAGAAGAGGGTGCATGATTCCTAGCTGATTACCTTACTATTTTCTTTGCCATTCAATTGGTGGCCTCCTCTACTTCCTTTAAAATAGAGCATGGGCATCAATCACGGGACACAGGATACAAATTTTTATGGGTGGGAGACAAAATAAGGTACATGTCAGGGAAAAAATTAATCATTTTTTTTCCGGGGCTACATTTTTGAGCTCACTCACTCGAATTTTCTACATTGTATTACAGTTTACATTGCAACCTATGAGAATTTCAGGAGCTCTTTTTTTAGTTTTTCCAGGACTCTTTTTGGCATTTCAGGGGCAAATTCGCCCCGAGCCCTCGTGTATTTTTTTCCCTGGTACATGTACATGTCCCCTTCCCCCCCAAAAAAAAATAAAAATTGTGAGATTGTAAATGGATTGACACCCCTGTAAAGGAGGTGCCAAAGTGTGACTACTAGTGATGTTGGACTTCAGGTACGTTGAACCCAGAAATGTGAACTTGAATCATGATACAAAACAATGTTCTGAAACATCGTTTCTATGGGAGAGCATTCATGCAATTTTAGGTTAAAGCTGATTCAGGCTCAAATCAAGCTCTGCTTCTGCGCACCTCTGTGCAGTTTGACCCCTTCTTTTATAGGCATTTTATCATCTTTGTTGTCTATCACTCCTTTTGTAATTTCTTTGCTTTCTGCCTTTTCTTATGTCATTCCTTTTTTCATCCCTCATCTCATTTTCCTTCATGTCTTTCATTTATTTTTTTTTTCATCTATTCTTCAATTATTTTCCAGTTGTTTTTCATGTTTTCCTTTATTCTCCATTCTTTCATTTCTTCTATCCTTCCCTATGTGTTTCTTTATATTCATACCTTCTCTTTTGTCTTTCCTTATGTTATACTTTGTTTTTGTCTTTCTATCATCTTTCCTTTCCATCTTTCATTATGTTATTCCTTCATTTCATCTTTTTATCTGATATCTTTCTTTCCCTATATTACATGTTTTTGTTTATTTTCCCTTCTTTCATCTTTTCTTTAATCCTTCCCTTTATGTATTTCTTTCTTTTCTTCTTTTGTCTTTCCCTATGTTATACTTTGTTTTGTCTTTTTTTGGTCTTTTTCTTTCCTTTAGTTTTCCTTTATTTTCCCTTCTTTCATGATTTCTCCTATCCTTCCCAATGTATTTCTTTATTTTTCTATCTTCTCTTTTTTGTCTTCCATTATGTTTATGTTTTGGTCTTTCTATGATTTTTCTTTCCATCCATCATTATGTTATTCATTTATTTAATCTTTCTCTCTGATATCTTTCTTACCTTATTTTCCCCTTTATTTTTCATTCTATCATCATTTCTCCTATATCCTTCCCCATGTATTTCATTCTGTCATCATTTCTCCTATATCCTTCCCCATGTATTTCATTCTGTCATCATTTCTCCTATATCCTTCCCCATGTATTTCATTCTGTCATCATTTCTCCTATATCCTTCCCCATGTATTTCATTCTGTCATCATTTCTCCTATATCCTTCCCCATGTATTTCATTCTGTCATCATTTCTCCTATATCCTTCCCCATGTATTTCATTCTGTCATCATTTCTCCTATATCCTTCCCCATGTATTTCATTCTGTCATCATTTCTCCTATATCCTTCCCCATGTATTTCATTCTGTCATCATTTCTCCTATATCCTTCCCCATGTATTTCATTCTATCATCATTTCTCCTATATCCTTCCCCATGTATTTCATTCTGTCATCATTTCTCCTATATCCTTCCCCATGTATTTCATTCTGTCATCATTTCTCCTATATCCTTCCCCATGTATTTCATTCTATCATCATTTCTCCTATATCCTTCCCCATGTATTTCATTCTGTCATCATTTCTCCTATATCCTTCCCCATGTATTTCATTCTGTCATCATTTCTCCTATATCCTTTCCCATGTATTTCATTCTATCATCATTTCTCCTATATCCTTCCCCATGTATTTCATTCTATCATCATTTCTCCTATATCCTTCCCCATGTATTTCATTCTATCATCATTTCTCCTATATCCTTCCCCATGTATTTCATTCTATCATCATTTCTCCTATATCCTTCCCCATGTATTTCTTTATTCACTGCCTTTATATCTTCCATTAGGTTTTCTTTGGTTTCTTTCTTTATCTTTACTTTCATCTTTCTATATCATCTGTGTACTTTTCTATTATTCTCTTTTTACCTTTTTCAATCCATCTTTCCTTAGGTTCTTTGTAAATTCTTTGATCTTTCATCATTTAAACGTGATTGAGATCTCTGTTGCATTCAAGCAATTCCAGTAATGGTGATTCTGGCAGAATAACGATTAAAAATGCACTTTTTTCTGTTTCTGTTTGGCGATCTCAACCATGATTAAATTTATGACCCCTGAAAAATTGTATGAAAAAGTGTCTCTTGAATGCGAACTTCAAGGGTTCTGAGATATATTTCATCCCTATCTTTTCTTATATACAAAGCAATGATCCTCTTTCAAATTTGTTAATTTTTTTTCTAATAATTATTGCTGAGGACTGGCCATTAATCAGAGCATGTGGATCTTAATAAGTGAAGTCTAACATCCCAGTATATGAGTCATTGTCTAATAAAATATTGTACTTTTTGTACCTATTTCTACTTGTAAAGTACTATTTAGCTAAGGGCTGTGGTGTTTGACCAGTAAAGAATGTTCTAATTGTAAAAGCTTATCAAGAAAGCAAAGCCAGCAAGCAAGAATTATGCAACACTTTTTCTTCTACATGTTTCAATTCTGCGTGTAGTATATTCCATTTTTCAACAGTAAGTTTCAAATACAGGACAAAATGGCTACCAGGGGACAGTCATACGGGACGCAACACAAATGGTTCAAATACGGAACTGTCCTGTAAAATATGGAACGTTTGGTCACCCTGCTTCAAGTATGTCTAATAAACACTTTCCTACATCATTAAGAAGAAATCATGAATATCCTTGGAATGATTACATGTAATTTACCAACATGTATGATTAAAACTGATTATAAAATCTTGAGTAAAACACTTTCAATAGTAGGTTTTTCTTTTCCTCTAATCATAATGCTGCAACGGTGGCCCACTGTTTCACAAAAGAGGTTTATTTTAGTCCATGGAAGTAGTCCATTGTTGGTGAATCAGAGAGATGTTTGAACCTTTGAGAATTTTAAACCATGAGCTAAGAAAACCAATGGGAAGGTTTAAACCACCACATGGTTTAAACCTCTGTTGGTGAATTCAGGCCAGTATGTCTCAATATATTGTATGTAGATTAGATTCCATCTCTCTCACTAAACTTCTCTTACCAGTTAACATGTATGAATAGAAAATATGTAGGTAGGGATATCAAAGGCCATCTAAGTACAGTATGTATAAACAGACTAAACAAGCTGCAATCGTGAGAAATGCAGTGTATGTGTTAGAGCAGAATCTAAAGACATATTTGTTTGCATCGTAGTTAAGTAATCTTGGAGAGCTGTATGTAAGCACATAAAGCAGTTTTAATGGATTATGTGCCATGCAAGTGACAGTGTTCATTATTATTTTTAATTAAGAGTGACTTTATTACTTTTACAGGCATTTTAGTCTACTATGTGAAAGCATATCGTCTGTTCAGAGCCAGACAGGTGTAAACTCATGATTTTGTATAAACTTAACACCCTTCTGGCTCCTAATAGATGTTATGCCCAATAATCTACAATGATAATATAGAACAAACATGCATCAGGTGGATTATTTTATGCTACAAAGCCTATTTACATTAGGTTTGGTTACAACACAGGTGCATGCAAGGGTAGAGTGACTTTAATGGGTTCAAAATTGTTATCAAGAGCAAAAATAAGCTAAAGTGAAACAGTCAGGGGCAATAAATCTCCAGAAAAAGAGGTTAGTAGATAACACATAAACCATTTCATAGAGAGACAATCAACACATGCATGTCTACAGTTATTTACCTTGATCAATTGCTCCCGGACTTTGACTGATTTATGGTCAAATTACTGAAATAGTCTTGAACTAAAAATCATAGCCTTTGACATCGTTTATAATTTAAACTGAAATGCTGACTTTTCATGGAACAGGAGTACACACCTAATGTGTAATAGCTCCCTCTTTGACTGCTCAATGTGAAGAGAACAGAGGAGGAGACCCCCTAGTGTGCATGAATGTGAGCCTAGAGAATGCAAGCTTGACAATATGTGAATAACATGAATGTGGGGTTAGAGAATGCAAGCTTGACAATATGTGAGTAACATGAATGTGAGCTTAGAGAATGCAAGCTTGACAATGGGTGTTTTCACACGTACCGAGAATGCTCAATTTGAAACACGATTCTAGTGACGCATCACTGGAATCGCCATTCTAATGACGCATTTTGGCCGTCTGAATGGAACGTGATTTGAAATGCATAATCTGAAATGCGCATTTCAAATGACGGTCTGAAGGTGTTTTCCAGTGACGATTCTCTCGCATTACGGAGTGAAATTGGCGTGTGAATGGATTGACCTCCAAATCGTGTTTCTGGGGGCGGAGTTTACGGTGACCTTTTAACCACTTCCGCAGAAAGAACAAACGCTCGATGGCTTCGAGAGCATCGTGCACGACTGATTGATGGTACCCGGGATAAAGCCCCACTTCCTCTCATCGCTCTGACATGCAAAACCGCAGAATCCGCGAAGCCTTTCTTGGTCGTGTGTACGGACCATAATGCTAATAGCGTAATTGCAATTCAGCATTACAATTACGCATTCTGGGTACGTGTGAAAACAGGGAATATGTGAATAACATGAATGTGAGCTTGCAAGCTTGACAATATACATGTATGAGTAGCATGACATGAAGCATGACAAATTAAGGAAACAAATAAAACAGATTATGAGATGCTAGCAAGATGGTGTAGAATTTGTGCAATGTATGCTGGAAAGTGATAAAAATGACCACTCATTTCTTCCTACACAATGTGCATTTTACTTTGGAATGTTGATAAGCACATCCATTTGAATTAACACAAAATACTTAGTAATCAACATTTTTTTTTTGATCTCGAAACAACTGGGCAAAATCAAATTTATGCTGAAACTTAAATACTTATAAATTTGCTTAATTACATTTTTTTTTCTGCTTGGTATGAATGGTATCTTCTCTTGTTGATTGTCTTGCTGGCTAATAATAATAATGCACTAAAATATTTATGTTGAGCACACAGTAAAATTTAGAATGTAAAGACTAACCTGTAAAACACGTTTGCCAAAGTGTCCTGAAGGGTCTTGATTGATGGCAATAACCTCTTTGTTAAGAAGAAGCTCTCTGAATTCTGGTGTAATAGTTCGTAAGTCATTAGACATCAACATAGGGGCAGCAAAGATGGTCCACATGGCAAGCTGGGCCTTGGCCTGCTCATAGCTTAGACCAAAATCTCCTACAATGATCTGAAAATCACACAGGAAAGAAGGGAGGAAATAAAAAGAAACATAAACAGAAGGTGGTGCTACAAAGACAGAATTATGTCCACTTTTAATATGAAAACATCTGAGTCAAGTTTTGTAAGAAATGCTTGAAAGATAATTTCTAGTTCAAGAAAGAATAGTGGAATGAAACTCCTGGATGTGCCCTGATTATATTACATAATAAAAACTGTATGTGCACAATCTACTGATGATTTCCCTTGAATGTCAGAGTATAGGGGGGTTCACACACAAGGTAAAAAGTGAGATTCAAAAATCAATTTTATTTTGTGTGTGGGTAGAATGATTTAATAATCGCGATTCAACTCACAGTAAGAAGTGCGATTTTTCAGAATAATCGCAATTATTTGCCATGTATTGAATGAATGAAATCACGATTAGAAAATCAGTTTTATCTATCCCATCATTCTTTGCGCATGTGCGATCGATGCGCTGTGCATGCAGTGTATGTTACATTACAGGATGCATGCACTGTATGCATAAGCATGGATGCACTGCACGCTATCTTGGCGCCGTTGATCTCATATAGTAAACAAATGTTTTTTATAGTAGTTGTCAGAAAACTACCCTTCTTTGTAACCAAATACTTTTTCTTCATTTCAGATATACAGGAGCTGCAATTCGCTTTTCTTTGTAATGCAAATAAGTTGCTAGAGCAGGAGTGTGAGTGGTAGTGAGAGTGACTCTAGGATGGTTGAGCGGATTTGAATGAGTGTGTACAAGTGAATGGGCAGGGTTGTATGTGAGGGGTTTCTCAGTTTGTCTCACTGCTAATTGAAGAAGCTGCTTATGTGGTCAAAGAGGAAAGACTTCTATCATGTCTATTACTTATCAGCCATGTTGCTGAATTTATTTTGAAGCCAAGTACTACCAAAGCTGAATTGTAAGTTATAAATTGTCTTGTTTTCACACTTACTATGATGTGTTATTCTCTGAAGAATTTTATATTGAATTATAAAGACGTTTTAGTATAACGACTGTGGAGTTGTATCAGACGTAATGTGTGAAGCCTAGATTGATGATTCATGCCGCTCAGGATTAATACTGATTTATAGTGGTCTCGTTATTGCATGTAAATTAGTTGACATTTCATTCAGTAAAACAAGTATTTACCTTAATCTTTAACTTCACATAGATATTTCTAAATGATGATTTGCTTGTGATTTTATTGTTATTTGATCTAAAGTAATTGCGGGTGTCAAACAGAAATAAACCGTTACAATTGTATTATATAGAGGTAAGGTATTATTTGCATATCGCTATCTATGGAAGTTTGGATTGTAATTACAGGTGGCTCCTCCCTTTGGGGACTAGAACAGAGTATAAAGCCAAGTGAAGGGTTAGACAGCGTGTGACAGAACTTCCCCCTCCTGTGTGATGAATTAACTTCGTGAATCTCGCAATACTGAGTGAGAGATGATGGCGTCAAGCCCCTGTGTGGTGGGGAACTGTTATGCAATCTTCGTGCTGTACCCATTTGCGACTCGCTACTCTTCAAAAGGAAAGTAAGAACAGTACCATCTGGCCATTACATGTCCGCACTACTTGCTTTGCCTAAAGCAAGGAACATTTACTTCAAAATCTCCGGACCTTGAACTCTAGCCAGCTTTCATAGAAGTCACACTCAATTTCATTTAAACGATTTGATTTATGCAAGACTGGTTACTGAACATAATTTCCTGGTTATATATTTGTAATATTTAATTATATTCTGATTGACATCCAATTTTAAGTAACTATGAATTCATTAATTGCATCATGAGTACTCTGATAATAAACGGAGTCTAAACTTAAACTTCCTCGACTCTGTACTCTGTTTGTGTCTAAGCATTTTCCTGACAGTAGTACATAATTACTTAGTATTTAATTATTGAGTTTGTTGCAGTAATTTCTGTAGAGCCTCTACTGTCCAGGTTTATTTTCCCCCGTTGAGATCATGTTTAAGTTTAAGCGGAGAAGTTTGTGGGCTCTCCTGTCTTTTTTTTGTTGCTTCCTCATGTGTGTGAATGGTTAAAAACAAAATCGAAATTTGTATTGCAATTCTAATTGCGATTCAAATTTCCATCTTTCCTTGTGTGTGAACGGTCGCAGGAAAACTGAAATTCCGATCGCAATTTGAATCACAAATCGAATTCAAATTCCTCTTGTGCGTGAATGCACCTTATAACTCAGCAAGCAACAATTTTTGAGGCTTCCAGTCATTCCCTGTTTGGATAGAAGCACGACACATGGTCTGTTTTACAACTTGCAGTAGTACTAAGGAATGTACTAGTATGTCATGAGCAAGTGATATAAAGTTTTTGAATGAATACATTTTTGAACCTCTCACTTCTCAAGTATTTCATATGAGGAGTGAAATCTTTACAGCAGCTCATAACTGTAGTTATTTAAAATTACAAACAGAACCAAACAAACAAAATAAACAATATGATGGAAAGTTAATGGGGCCTTACATGGCCTTCATTACTGCAAAATTCCTTGCATCTTACGCAGTGCCATGAAGTCCTAAATATTGTTAGTGATTTTTGTTTTCAGATGCAGAGTGAATGGGTTTGAGCTGTTCATAGAAAGCAAGAGACAATAGGAACAAGACAAAGAGAGAAATAGAGAGAAATTGAGAGAGAGAGAGAGAGAGAGAGAGAGAGAGAGAATGGGGGGGGGGGGGAGGGATGTTGAATAAAAGGAAGTCTGATAGAATGAGACGAATTTGATAATCTTTTCATACCATGTCTGGATCATTAAAATTTCCTGGTCCTTGTACTGGAGCAAGAGTATCTTGCATCTTAGCGTAGTAATCAATGATTCCAAGCACACTATCCCAAGAGTCTTGAATGTCATCATAGTTACGCCAAATATTACAATTCTCTGCAACAAGCTTGTAATCAACCTGCATATCATAATATTGAAATAGTCAAAGAAAACTAAAATTGGCATTGAATTAAAATATTTTTACCCCAAAATGAGGACACATGACAGCAACATGTATCTATACAACATGTCAGACTTAAACCAAGAAATAAAAAAAATTAAAATTCAGAAAATGTCATTTTAGGGTAAATTCTTTTTCCATCTACTGCCAATGTAAATCAGCTTTCAGCATAACTATTTTACACAAGTTTTACAAAGATAAAATGAAGGTTATTTTATCTTTTTTTAATTATTATTATTTTGGGAAACTAATCCATGGACAGTTTGATTAGTTCAGTTTGTATGATTACATTGAGTGAATGGTACTGCAAGGATATCACTCTGGGGTAAATGATTGGTCAACAAATGTTTCATGAATTGGGCAAAACACAGTAGTCTGGCTATATTTCAAGGAGATTATTGTATCTTACCTCGATGCCACTAGCGCGTTCATAATCTGGCCAGCTGCATGAAAAAAGGATTGGTCTACCGGTCTGATTGAGGTATTTGGTCATCTCAGGGTAGCCTGGAAGAGAATTTGAAAATATATGTATGCTATAAAAGAAGAATAACCCCTCACAAAAAAATGAGCCTGAAGGTAAGCAGAAAATTTATTTAAATGAGTGATAGTCTGAGGTAATCCAATCAAAAAGAATTAAAGGGAAAGCCCACCCCAGAAGTTTCACTGTTTCAATAAAAGGAGGTGAATTTGAACAGCATTTTAAAAAAGAAATGAGCAAAATCGGTCAAAGAAGAAGAAAATTACACTCATTTACATTTTCTAGTAAAGTACTCTCGGCTCTGCAAATTGGCAACACTGATGACATCATATGCGAGCAGCTCTCCATTCACTTTGTACATGAAATTTCACATTTTCTCAATTTTCTGGGAAGCTACACATTTTCTCACCCCATAGTCAAAGTATGTTAAAAAGCAATTCTTCTGAACATACATGGACTATGGAGGTTAGAAAATGTGTTGTTAATTCAAATGGATGTGCTTATTTGATTAGTAATTACCTTTCTTCATTGTATCTTATAAATACGAATGTATGATGATTACTAATTACCCTTCTTCATTGTATCTTATAAATATGAATGTATGATGCTTGTTAATTACCCTTCTTCATTGTATCTTACAAATATGAATGTATGATGATTAGTAATAACCCTTCTTCATTGTATCTTATAAATATGAATGTATGATGATTAGTAATTACCCTTCTTCATTGTATCTTATAAATATGAATTTATGATGATTAGTAATTACCCTTCTTCATTGTATCTTATAAATATGAATGTATGATGATTAGTAATTACCCTTCTTCATTGTATCTTATAAATATGAATGTATGATGATTAGTAATTACCCTTCTTCATTGTATCTCATAAATATGAATGTATGATGATTAGTTATTACCCTTTTTCATTGTATCTCATAAATATGAATGTATGATGATTGTTAATTACCCTTCTTCATTGTATCTTATAAATATGAATGTATGATGATTAGTAATTACCCTTCTTCATTGTATCTCATAAATATGAATGTATGATGATTAGTAATTACCCTTCTTCATTGTATCTCATAAATATGAATGTATGATGATTGTTAATTACCTGTCTTCATTGTATGAATGTTTGATGATTAGTAATTACCTTTCTTCATTGTTTTAGGATCAGCGTAACATCCATCCATTTTGAACATATCAACTCCCCAATCAGCAAATGTCTGTGCATCTATTTCAAGATGACCTAAGCTTCCTGGATAGCCTCCACAGGTCAAGTTACCATAATCACCATAAATACCTAGCTTTAGACCTCTCTTGTGAACCTACAATAGAAAGCAAAGTCAGGAATTTATAGCTAAATTACAGTGGAACATTTACTATCATCACCAGTATTCTTGAGTTTTGGTGCTGGATCTGCAATTGCAAGTGAATGCCTGTTGAACAGTCAGGAATATACATGTACTTGTATAAAAATGACACCCACATACTAATAACATGCAGATGCCAATGTAAATTCATATCATAACTTTTAAAAACCATTAACATTTACACTGTTTGTGACTGAATGCCTTCCTCAGATGTAAAATGGGGGAAATAAAAAAATAACAAATGTTCATGATTTTGCTTCTCCAGAAAATGTGCAACATCTATCTAATATCTTGCACGGATAAATAAACAACAAATACACTACATTAACACACAATCAAAAACAAAAACTTAATACCACTCCCAGGGTTGGCGGATTTAAATCACGTTGATTTAAATCATGATTTAAATCGCGATTTAAATCACCATGATCTTTTTAAAAAAAATCATTGATTTAAATCACTTCCATTGAAACATGTACAAATCATTGACAAATTGTTTATTCAAGGCAGTTTTAATTCTTCAAATCAACTGAAAAACTTTGAATGAACTTGATATCAATTGAAAAACTTTGAATTAACTTTATATCAACAAAAAATCAACAAATCATTCCTATCTACTTAAAACAAATTAAAATCAAGTCAATAAAATCAGCTGATTTCTTAAAAATTAGAGATTTGTATCGTCAACAGTTACTCCATTTTTTTGTAAATGTCAAGTTTTTTCTTCTGAAATTTTACATTCTTTGTCAGCTATTAATAGTGAAACAAGTTTCTTATTTATTTCTTATCATTTATCACACAATCCAAGACTTTTCAGAGAGCAGTAGTGTAAAAAATATAATATGTAAAAGTCAATGACAAAAGGTTTGTTGGCAGTTTTCCGGTTTTGATCCTTCACAGTTATACTTCTGTCATGTGAAATTAAAAAAAAAATCATCTAATCAACAGATTCCACATGCTTATTTCTTCTTGTTACATTTATCACACAATTAACATAATGTAGTACAGTCACAATTTGACTGTTGAAAAAAGCTTTCTCATATACCTTTTAAGTCACTAGCTCATTTTATGTTCAGTGCTATGGAAGTTTTGTATTTGCATGTAGCAATGGAAAGAGGATCTATAAAAACAATTTGCAAAACTCAAAATAAACTTTTAAAACTACATTCAAATCTTAAGATGTAAGTACTTACATGTAAGTTACAATCAATTACAGTTATAAGTTGTGTCTGATTTAAAATACAATACTTCTTTTTGTAATAGATATGTTGTAATATCAGCAGTTTTGCTGGTTTTATCCTTTAAGTCAAACTTACAGTTGTATAGGGTCAAAAGTTTTTTTTTTCCTACTTCATGTATCAAACAGATTTTTAGAGAACATGTGAATAAGAATTGTAGATTAATGTAAAAATCACACATAATGTGGTGTAGTCACCCTTTGACTAAGCTGTCTCTTATATTGGTCTCCAACACTTACAGTTTTGCATCTCTATGTGTAGCAATAGATGAGCTTAAATACCAATTTGTAAAACTGTCGCAAATCTGTTGAGTGCACATTTAGATACAGTTTTCACTGAGGATTGTCTGGAGATTTTCCTCTGGGATTTTTTTTAAATACTGAGTGGAAATTCACAGAGGGAAATATTCTCTACTCACTGGGAATTCCCTATGGAAGTTTCCTTCATAGCCCTACATGTATGTATGATAGAATTAAGTTCATATAGACTATTCCTCAAAATGATTTTTATTTGCCCATTTTGACTAGATTTAATTACAAATCATTATGGTTAAGAAAAATATTAGGAGTGAAATGTATGATAACATTAAAATTGATGTCATTGTAGGGTGAGGTCTTTTGGTAATTAAACTTTTTTTTTCCGAATGAACTTTAAAAAAAATTAAAAAAAATCAACAAAATCCGATTTAAATAAAAAAAATCTGATTTAAATAAAAAAAATCCGATTTTTTTGATTTTTTTAAAAAAATCAAAAAAATCGCCAACCCTGACCACTCCTTGAACATACAAATAATTTCATACAATGAAGCCTACAAATGAGGATCAGATCAAAATAAGTTTTATTGTTCATGTAATTTCAAAGCTCAAGTTCCACAATGTAATCTGTTGGTTATGTACACAAGTGAGGTTGCTATAGATCAGCTGACTGCTGTTATAAAGCATTCAATAAGGGGGAGTTGCCTTTCATAATCCCAATAACAAATAAAGACAAATATCTAAAACTGATAGTTACAAGTTACAGTTAATTTGGGTTGTATAGAGCATATACCAAAACAGTGGTGTAAAGAGAGCAAAAAGGTTAAGAGCTAATTGATTTCTCATTCTAAAATTTTGCATATGATAAAATACGTCCTCATGAAATTTACTCTGGAAAACCAGAATTTAAGCTTTATCCCTCTTCGATAAATTCTGATGGTGAAGGTGTTAATCTAATGTAAACAATGAGCAATGAATTTTGTTGGTCGTTTTTTCTTTTCTTTTTTTCTTTTTCAGCAAGCACTGGATATCATTACTTTCTTGTCAGAGTTGAGTGACTTTCTGCATAATATTTGAATTGCAAGCAATCATTCATTGATATCTACATCCTTGTTCACAAAGTACTCACATAGTCAGCAAGCGCTTTAATTCCATGTGGGAATCGATCAGGATCAGCTTGAAGTCTACCCTGAGCATCACGTTGCTTGGCACTCCAACAATCATCTATGTTAATGTATTCATATCCAGCATCACGGTAACCATCTTCCACCATTCGATCTGCCATATCCATGAACAGCTGTTCACTACAATGGAATGCATTGTTCAAAAGCAAAATAGATGCACATATAACATCCTTGATGGAAAAAAAAGCAGTTACATGTATGCTCCTAACCCTTGAAAGGTAACGTAGCAATTATCAAAACCTCACAGTAAAAAAAATGCAAGTACAGGTAATTTACTGTGAGACAACATTTACAGACTCAGTTGAACTATGATTATAAGAGTAGTAATAATTTGATAGCAGATTTAACTTATCAATGCCCGCTGCAAGAGCAGCTGATAAAAGCTAAAGTGGTTACCCTGGGTAAAAAAGATGTTATTATCATATTACATGTTTTAAATATTACATGTATCACAAGTATTGTTTATTACGTAATTTACCTGATGCAATTTTTAGGATCATTTTTGCAGTCAATGTTACATCTGAACCTCTCCCAGGCAAGCCATCCCATTGGTGGAGTTCTTGCTAATCCATTGTTCAGAGCACTGATGCATCCAAACAGAGCACCAACAAGTATTATAGCTCTTAGCATCATCACCTGGATTAATACAATTCAGAACATCAAAGTCTTCCTCATTTGCAAACAAAGACAATCAAATATTGCAAAAGTTAGCATGACATGACAGAGAACTACATGGTACAACCCAATTTTATCTCATTCAATTATTTTATATTTCCTGCCCTTTCAAAAGGAGAATGATCTTCAACAAGGTTTTTAAAAGTATAAACTTGATCTTGTCAATAATATCTTGCAGATGGTTATGTGAAAGGTCAGTTGCAGGCAGGGACGAACAAAGACCAGCAGCGATTACATTTACTGCTCAACCTCAAAGATGACACGCTCCAATACAGCTGTGCAAATGGACTTCACATAAATATTCCCTGTAAAAAACCATTCTTGTCATGAAACCAACAACTAGGTAGAGATTTAGTCAAGCATTAAGTTCTTTTTCACTGAGACAAGAGTACAGTATCGACTATGATTTTGGAAGTCACACATACAGCAATGGTACATTAGTTCATGGTTCTACAACGTAGTTCAAGTTATTTAAACAAAATAAGCTAAAGTGCATACGAAGGGAAAGAACAAGTACTATGTCAACATCTTTAAATCACATACATGTATATGCATATTACACAAGTACTGCATTACAAATCAGAATGATGAAATTCAGACATCTTGGCAGGAAAAGGTGTACTGTACCCTTGGTCAAGCTTGAGTGAAATGAAATGGCCTTCCTGCATCTTAGAGAGGGGGGGGGGGGGGGGAGCATTGGGGAAATTTGGTTCTAGGAGCATCAAAGCAATAACCCTGACTGAATCATGCATCAAGAACATTATGCAATGGCAGAACTTATTTTTTCCAATCCATTTCAACATACTGAAAGCTCAAAAAAACTCCCACAAACAAACAAACAAAAAACAACTAAACATACAAACAAAAAAGAGGAGAAAAAAGGCAGAACACATGTGTTAAAATATAAGTTTCAAGTTTCAAATTTTACTGATTTAGATCCATACAATACAAGCAAAAGACACAAAGATGTATATGTTTAAACATGATTTTACAAAGACATGTAACAGTATCAAATTAACAACGTAAAACATGTACTGATATTATTAAAACACACTGCAGGAAATGTGGAAAATTGAACCATGTCATGACAGCATGGGGAGGGGGTGGCCCAGGCCCTTGCAATAGTAGCCAAAAGCCAATCCCTAGCAACTCAGATCAGATCAGACACTGTCAGAGACCCTGTTCTCTATGGTGTGATCTAGTACCCACTAGGTTCTCTTGAAGTCAGAACAGGGGGCTGTTTCACAAAACTATCAGAAGTACAAGATCAGAAAAATTTTGATGGTGTGGTTTGTAGTGTTGTCAGCCAGTCCGGGATCGGGAATAAATCCCGGTGGTCTGAGGCCTCAAGACAGTTCCGGGACGGATCCAGTATCAATCGAGACTGCATCCCGGCAGAAAAAAATCAAATAGTAACTGGCTATTGATTCATGTTGTGAAGTTTCAGCATAATTGTGTTTGTACTTACAAATACGAGAGAGCTAATGCTTAACCGTTAAAACGTTAGATCTATATTTTGGCTTTCACTGCGATTGCATTGTGCAATAATCCACTGCTCCACATTTGTGTCTATTTCTGCAATTCGTGTTCGCTTTCCAATCGCACGTAGTTGAAGACACCAGCAAACTCATTGTGCCACACTCCGCTGCTCCGTATTCGTGCCTATTTCTAAGATTCATTTTTGCTTTCCACATGCACGTAGCTGAAGCATCAGCGAAGGCATTGCGCAATAATTCACTGCTCTGTATTCTTGTCTATTTCTGTGATTTCCACCCGTATGTAGCTGAAGAAACGAGCAAACGTAATGGTATTATGAAACTGTTACTTATTTCAGTTGAAGGCGAAAAGTTGCAGAGAAGAAATCCCATAGAACAGTACAGAATTTTCTCTCGCGGAGCCATTCTTTTATACATGCTGAAGTTATCGCTTATTTTTTAATTTCTCAATTTGAAGAGTATGTACGTTTGCTGCACAGCGCAAGCACATCTACCAATAGGACATAACATTAATAATTATTTAGGTGATCCTCGATCTTCAAATTGGCTTCAGAAGAGCTGCTCATGGTGCGATTACAGTTGTATCGGAGAGAGCAAGCAAGCCAGTTAGTTTGGTGGCACCACCGACCGGGGCTACTTGTTTTCCTTTCCCACGTTTTGAATGAATGCTAACAATTTGCCACCGCAGCACGCTTTGATTGTTAACAAACGAAAGAATCAAGTGCACGTTAGATACAAATCACAATCATAACATCGTTTGTACATGGCAGTGATGTTGCTGACTTATCGCAACCAGAAATGTATGTACCATAAGTAAGTTAGACCCTTTGGACAACCCGATGATTATTTGTAGATCTAGCCTAGGCCTACTTTCATTCCGAGATCCGGGACGAACTGGGATCCTGTTAAGAAAAATGAAAAGTTGCCGGGATGGTTACGGGCTGGGAATTTAATTTAAGATAACAACACTAGTGGTTTGTCTGCTAAGTGTTTCACAAAGCCATCTTTGCCAAAAAACAGTGACAACTTCCTTAACAAATGACATTTTGCTACTCCGAACCTGTCATATCTGTTTAGAACACCATCACAAGCTGGCTTTGAGTTAGACTATGCCCAGACTATGGGCCATGAAAATATAAAAGACTTTTAATAAATTCAAATGGAATCATTGATCTCCAACTGCTTACTTCACTGAGCAGCTATTACTTTTGTTAATATGAAAGTATTCAAAACACATTATGTTCTTCTGATTTAACCCTCTAACAAGTAGTAAACGAGATTGATAATAAATGTTCACACATGATAGAGCAGTCTGTAATACATGTAATTTGTAGACCCATAAGAATGATGAAAATTTATCCGGTTTGTATTTCTCATAATTTTTTTTCTTGTATAACATTCATAGAAATGCTAGCACATGTATGATGTATTCTTATGAATTCAAATGAAAAACTTGTTCATGAAATATTCAAATTTCCTTACTTTTTCAAAACGGAAATAAAACTAAAATCTTCTTTCAATATGTCCTATGGAGTATGGTTCTTTATGGTATCCTCTTAATTACAAGTCTAGATGCCCACATTGCCTCATATGGGCCTTTAGGCTTTAGGCTTTACTTTTATTTTTAAAGTTTCGACCCAGAAACAATTTTCATATAACGTCGTCCTCTTCTTTACCCTACGCATGCAATTAGCAGCAAACGAAGATACCTTTTTTTTCAGGAAGATACAGTAACAGAGGGGCAAATAAGTTTGTTATACTTCATACCCACCATCAAGGTAAATCAAGGTAAATCAAGGTAAATCAAGGTAAATCAAGGTAAATTAAGGTAAATCAAGGTAAATCAAGGTAAATCAAGGTAAATCAAGGTAAATCATGTAAATCAAGGTAAATGCGAACAAAATGCTCGTAAAGTTAGTTCTGTTGCCATACGACTTAAGTTTGGGAAAGCTTGAGCAAAAGTGAGCCTAAAGGCTAATATTTTCTTCTTCTTCTTCTTCCAGGTGTCTTCTTCTTCTTCTTCTTCTAACTTCTAATGTTATGTTCTTCTTCTTCTTCTGTACTTTAATCTTCAAAGTTCAAAAGGCTCTCTGCAGCCTATCACGAAGATGATGTTCAGGTAATTCAGGATAAGTCTAACAGGATTGTGATGAATAAACGAATCGAAAATTTGCTAAGGCTAAGCTTAACTGGACTGGACAGAGTTAGAGAGCTTTGGCAACCGACGCCGGCGCCCAGCACGGCCCGGACCGCCCGCTTTGGAGGGGAGGCCGCCGGAGGAGACGCTTCGGCATTCGGAGGCTTGAGTTTGACACAGACATGACAGAGCAGAGCGCACTAAACTGGGAGAAAAACATAGAGCGTTGGACAATTTTGAAATAAATACCAATTCGGTAGAACGAATACTAATAAAAAAAAAAATACATACCCTACAGCAGTATTAACTTTAAACGGCAAATCTATCTAGCAAATCTGGCGTGGCGTGTGTACACACTGTATTCAATGAAAGATATAGGCCTAAAAAAAATATATTACTTAAGTCTTGATAGGTAGTATGAAACGCCATGTTAGGTTAGGATATGGTTGTTGATTTGTTTTCAATGTTAGAAGAAAAAAGTAAATTCATTTTCATTTTGATTTGAATATGAGCATTCAAAGTCATTATTATTTCATTTCTTAAAGCTGCAATAAATGCTGTTAGATCTCTTTTCATTAGGAATAGTCATTATTCTTGCCTGTTTGGTGTTTCATAATGCATCAAATCATATGACTCGATCTCGTGAGCACTGGATGGCTCGATCGTTTATAGTCTTGGAGCCTGTCCCGAAATAGTCACCCCATTTCACATATGAGATTTGACCCCTTAAAGTTACTTAGACCATCCATCCCATTCACAAAATGCTTGTCAGACCGAACATATCCGCTTGGGGGGGGGGGGGGTAGCCCCCAGGGCCTCCCAAAAGGGCCCCAAAGTCGGGTTGATTTCACCATTATGCACCAAACTTTGTCAGGAGGAAGTTGTATGACTATACATTACTAAAAACACAAAAACTGACAAAATTTTCCGTCGGGAGGGGTTGTCAGACGGCCCCTAAAAATGTGGAGAAATTTTCCACATAAGCCTGAGTACCAAATTTTGTCAGAAGGAAGAGCTATGGCTATATTCCAAAATATATAAAAACTGCCCAATATTTCTTTCAGGAAGGAGGTCTAACACTTCCCGGGGGGAAAAACAACAACACCAAAGTGCCCTTCAGCTATAGGCTTGTCTGCCCAAAAGTGTTCTCAATGATAGAGAAAATTCCATTTTCTTACATAACTATGATAATTCAAAAGTGTCTCATTCAATTCAGGTCAAATTCACACAGAACAATCTTTAGTAATGTAGATTTCTTTGGGTACAGGTTGGGTGTGAAATGATAATATCAGTAATAAGTTATGAAATTTTGAAAATTGTATTGCTTTCTTAAAAAAAAACCCACATCAAATCAATTTTGTCAGGGTCATGTAAACACACCTATAGCACATACCTTCACCTGCTTGACAAGACAAAATATGGCAGCTTGCCAAATATCTTGGCTATGTTGCTGCCAGGCTGAAATCATTCATGTGTTATTTACACAAATACCTTGCAATATGCTCATCTTGTCTAAGAGCCAAGGTGGGCAGGAGGTGTGTTTACATGACCCCGACAATATTGCTTTGCTCTTTTTTTTGGAGAAAGCAATACTATTTTCAAAATTTAATAACTTATTATTGAAATTATCATTTCACATCCAAACTGCACCCAAAGAAAACTACATTACTCAAGACTGTTCTGTGTGAATTTAACTTGGATTGAATGAAACACTTTTGAATTATCATGGTTGGTAAGTAAGAAAATGGTGTTTCCCTGTCATTGAGAACATTTTGGGGCAGTAAGGCCTATAGTTGAAGGACACTTAGGTGTTTTTTTTTCCTGGAAAGTGTTAGGCCTCCTTTCTGAATGAAATATTGGGCAGTTTTTATATTTTTTGGAATGTACAGCTCTTCCTTCTGACAAAATTTGGTACTCGGGCCTTATGTGGAAAATTTTCCCCCATTTTTATGGGGCTGTCTGACAACCCCTCCCGACGGAAAATTTTGTCAGTTTTTGTGTTTTTAGTAATGTATAGTCACACAACTTCCTCCTGACAAAGTATGATGCATATGTTAGATGGAGTGAAATCAACCCGACTTTAGGGCCCTTTTGGGAGGCCCTGGGGGCTACCCCCAGCGGATATGTTCGGTCTGACAAGCATTTTGTGAATGGGATGGATGGTCTAAGTA
The DNA here is from genome assembly GCA_029962745.1 of Echinometra lucunter. Classification (NCBI taxonomy): domain Eukaryota; kingdom Metazoa; phylum Echinodermata; class Echinoidea; order Camarodonta; family Echinometridae; genus Echinometra; species Echinometra lucunter. Next base: position 164,982 of record CM057161.1, on the reverse strand, counting down.
AACTTTAAGGGGTCAAATTTCATATGTAAAATGAGGTGACTACCGATTATTTCGGGATAGGCTTCCGAGCTGTTAATAAAAAACATTTGAGCCCAGAAATCATGTCTGTATTCTACTGCTCTGCAAGATCTCTCTCTGCTGCATAATGCTACATGATTTATCTAGAGCATGGGCATAAATGGAAAAAAAGTCCACTTTAAAACAAAGAAGTTTTCACTTTTAATTTGAAGCTGACTAATGACTGAGAATTCCTTATATCTAGTGATAATCGATTTGTTCCACAAGCGAAGGGCAAAAAAAAAAAAAAAAAAAAAAAAAGAAAGAAAGAAAAATGAAGAAAAAAAAAAGAAAAAAGAAAGAAATAGAAAAAAAAAATGGTCACCTAGCTAGGGTTATTTTTGTTTTAATTTAGGGGATCTGCAATGTCAATGTTTAGTAATATATGTACATTCGGTCACCTCACTTGCCGGATTTTTTTTTTGCTTTCCGAACCATCCTGTATCTAAATATCTCACGAGCGAGCGGTGCGAGCAAGGAAATATATACACTTTTGTTATAGGTAGAAGTGATAATTCGTCATCAAATATACCATGGGCCTATAATATATCTAAATTCAGTCGCCTCGCTTGCCGAATTCGCTTGCTTTCCCAACCCATCCTGTATACGTATCCTAACATTATGCGAGTGAGAAAAAAACCTCTTTTTCATGATCGTCATCAAAATGAGATATAATCCTTTATAAGATATCTAAATAATACATTCGATCACCTATCTGCCGACTATGAGGCTATTTGGACACCTGTTTCCCGTCCTCATCCATTTTATTCCCGCAAGAGAGCGAAGTGAGCTATATAGCAACAAAAAAATAATTAAAAAAAAAAGTAGATTTGTCACCGAAATGCATGACTTTTATAATGAGCAGGTCCCTGCAGAATTCTAGGAGAAGATGAAGATGGGATGGGAAAATAACACATTCTGATGAGTGCTATTTTCAAATTTATTGAAATGAAATCCTGACATTTAAGGTTTACCATCGAAAATCGAAACACAACAAAATAAAAATTTAACGGAAACATATTGAATAACAAAATATAACAAAACAAAGAGAGATTATATCAAAACAAAATTGTACATAAATAAGACATGATTAGACCATATTGTGTACATGACAAAAACTAAATAATGACATTATCCAAGCAAAACCATCTCATACCTGCCAACTCTGACAGGCAAGAAGTAGGAACAAATACATGTAATTAAGAAATATTCAAAAGCAGGAACACTCCTAAATTTCCTATTCACTACAAATTTATACAATATTCAGATAAATTTGTACAGAAAAAAAAAGAAAGAAGAGAGAGAGAGAGAGAGAGAGAGAGAGAGAGAGAGAGAGAGACTACAGTTACGGGGCAGGCCGCCACTATGAACCGACCAACTGTTAGTTAAAATAAATAACATATGGGGATTTTTAATTTTTTTAAAAATTTTTAAACCAACAGTCGGTCGGCCCACACTGCAACCAACCGAATGATCACAACCAACTCCCTTTACAGTGTAAGGTACTGTACATACATGTATTAAATAACATTCGATGTTAATGTTTACCCCTCATAAAAATCAGGGGGTGCTGCAGCACCCCAGCACCAATAGCCCTTTTTTTGGGGGGGGGGGATGCTGCAGCACCCCCAGCACCCCCAACTCCCAGGGGCCTGTCTTCATGGTGAGATATACAATGTACTCGTAATTTTGCATGTGGTGGGTGCAGCAAGTGACAGCACTACGGCGGGGTGGGGCATGAATTAGACTACCCCTTTAAGTGATCCCAAAGAAAAGAGGGAAAAGAAGAAGAAAGAGAAGACGAAGAAGAGGGAGAAGAAGTCGACAGGACGGCAACAGGACGGATCGGGGGCCCGGGGAAGAGGGAAGGAAGGAAGGAAGGAATCAGCCACGCCCCTTTTTGGTGGAGATTTTTTTTTTCTTCTTCTTGCATGTCAGGGAATTTTTCGGGTAAAACAGACACCTGGAAAATTTGAAAACCCCCTTTTTTTTGCTTGTCAGAGATTTTTCGGATTTTTCGTTGTGACCATCAGGTCTATCCTCCCGATATAACTTATTAGATGTGCAGGTTGTCTGTTCAACCTGGTTCAGAAGGCTTACGAAACGAACTGTCATTCTTGTTGATTAATGGTCTCTTGCCACTGGGCGGTCGTTCTATAATCGGACGATTGCAAGAGATTAAGCCAAAGTCAGGATACTTCCTTTCAAAAGGAATTCACTTTAGCCCTAAACCATGACCCTTATCCCGACATATAGCACCATTGTTAGCCAAATGATATACTAGAGGATTGCAAATAATATATGTTGATATTTGTTGTCAAGAACGGAAATCGTGATATCCTTAAGTATGATGTACAGTAGTGTGGATGGAGATAAGTGTATACATTACAGGAAACATGGTCCACATACTGTTCATATACGACTTTTGTTTCATATCCATCGCTTCAGTTTCATCTTTGGACTTACACTCTCATAACAACATAGTTTTATTTCAAAATTCCTGCAGGGGCGTCGCTAGACCTTTTTCAAGGGGGGGGGGGGGGGGGTTGTAGAGGCCAGATTGCCGACAAACAAATGAATGCCACCGATTACCGACGACCAACGTCGATAAATTCAACCGTATATAGCCCACTAGCAATGTTCAATTGTGTGCCTCTATCATATTTTCCTTCTGAATTATATTTGTTCACCTTACTTGCCAGGTGTGTTTGTTTTCCGAAAACATCCTGTATCTAAATATAATACGAGCGAGCGCAGCGAGCGAGGAAAAATATACACTCTCTTTCGTGGTACCAGTGTTATTTCGTCGTCAAAATACTCAAGCAAATAAGCCGAATATGACTCTATTTGGGCACCTTACTCCTCTTTTGATTTTCCCTCATTCCTCTTCCCTCTAATTTTTTTTTTTTTTTTTTTTTTTTTTGCCGACAGCAATCGCAAATTTGCCGACAAGAATTTTGAAAAGGGGGGGGGGGGGGGGGGGGAGGGTGTCACACCCCCACACCCCTCTAGCGAACGCCCCTGTATTCCTGCATATAAAGATGAGGAAGAAAAAGGTCAGACTTAATGTTTTAATGTTCACATATGTTTTTAAAGGCATCATGAATTTTGAAAGGTGTTTATAAATACATTAAACAGTTTGTATCTTATAAAGGGCACATCACCCGTGGGAAAAATAATGATATAATATTTCTTGTATTATTTTGTCTTTTCTCTCTTCTGTAAAATTCTAGAAACTTTTCCTTTATATGATTTTTGTTCGTTAGATATTGCAACACATAACCATGCCACCAGAAAATCAGTCAGGTGTCCTTGAACGCTTTTAACTTAGACTTACACGACGGAGATCAAAATCATCTCAGAAGAAGGGAATTGGATGACACTGAAAATCAAAATAGAGCATACAGTACATTTCAGTTCAGTTCAGTTTACCTCACTCATTGAAAAAGTATGCATGAAAATTTTCAAACGAGCATTTTTTTTTTGTATGTGTGTGTGTGTGTGTGGGGGGGGGGGGGGCTTCTTGGGCCACAACTGAGTCTTTATTTATACTACATTATTGATAAGAGACATTGATCAGGCAAACAACTATAATTATAACATAATTATTTTCTTCATGACCAACGAGCTAACATGACCCTTAAATATAATTTCCTGGATTTTTTTGTTATGAGGGGTAAGAATAGAAAAAAAAGGTTAAAAAGCTTGCTGCAAAACCCCGTATAAGCCGCTTACAGACTTGCATGAGGATGCATATAGTGTATCAATCCTGTCCTGAATAAATACTAACATTATACATTATTCGTCTTTTTCTGTTTTTACTTCATGTCTGTAATTATCTCAGTTATTTCACTCGTATTTTATCATTTTCCGCTGGCATGCTTGCTGGGATTTCTCCCTCACATAGTTATACCCATTAATACTGAACGTTCTAACTATGGTACTTGCATATTTATTTACGTGAAAAAATAACCAAGACTGTACCACAAGGATGAATAACACTGTTGAAGACTGGTTTACCTTTATTTAAAAAAAAATGTATTAAGAGTTAAAACCTGAGACCACCGAGCGAAAAAACGGATGCCAGTTCATATCTGAGTAAATGGAAAGAGAAAAAGAGGATATAATAAAAAAAAAAGTATACAGCGCTAAGCAACCACGAAGTAAACAAGGTGTAAAGGAAAGAAACATGAGAAGAAAGAGGGGTGGATAGTGAAAAAAGGGTAAAAAAAGGGAGGTGAAAAATTGATTTATGGACATAAAATTACTTGCCGGTCTGATGTGTTACTTTTTTTGTTTTGTTTTGTATTCGTGTATATGTTTAATATTTGTTTTATTTTTTATTTGGTGGTGTCACCCTGGGTAAACAAAATAAATAAATATAAATAAATAATGAAATAAAATAGTGCGAACATGAAAGGGGCTCAGGTGATTCTTTTTCCGCAGTTAGCTGAAAATTAATAAGAAGAAGACAAAAACACTAAATTTTGAAAAGGGTGAAAACCAGAACTACCAGATCAACGAAACATTCTAAATGTGACGTCACTAGATATCTCACGCACAAACGGAATTTAGGAATATAAAGATTCTCATAAATCTTTGGATTTCATGACTGAAATCTTAAGAGGAAAGCGGCAGGGGAGTGACACGCACCTACTTCCTGCCAATACCTGTATGTATGCAGTAGATCTAGAACAGATTGCTAGAACTTACTTGAAGACATGCGCACCCTCAACTCCAGAGCCATTTCATAAATTAGTATTTTAATGTCAAAACGTCAAATTTATTAATTGATTCTCTGATTAGAAGCTCAAATATGTCTCTCTTAAGAGGAGATCTTGGGGTTCGACCCTTTATGCGACATCAATTTAAGACATTTTATCACCTGATTCAGTGGATTATCATCTTTCTGATAGGCCTATCTGTCAATGGGAATCTTGCTTTCAACATCGACGTTTCATCTCCACGCATCTACCAGGGAACACCGGAAAGCTATTTCGGCTTTGCCGTAGAACTTCATCGAGAAGAGGGCGAAAACATGTAAGTCCGACGAAAGCTTTTATTCTTGATTATCAACAACAACAACAACAACAACAATAAAATAACAATTACAATTCATGAGGGGTTAATGAAATATTCATCGACTGATTTTGGTTTATATTTTACATTTTGTTACATGTTGGTAAATATAAGTATTTTGCTTCAGTGGGGTAAGTCTCAAATAAAGATATTCAACCAACCATGCATGCATGCGTTATAGTGTTGACGAAGCGTCTTTTAAAGTGGGGGGGGGGGGGGCACCAGCGAAAAAGGGAACTTTTTTCAAAAAAAGGGGTCACTTACAGACTGTGAACACGAGAAAGAAAAAAAAAGTGCTTTGAGGTGTATACCTCTATAGGCTACATTCTATTATCGCACTGTTAAGGATCATTTTGGACCTATGTTTTCTAATCAGCTACTCTGAAATGGTTAATATTGGTTTAAATACTTATTTGCGAGCGAGCGAAGTCTGCATACCAGCAAAAATATTTTTTTTAAAAAGGCCACGGTATTTGCATTCCTTAAAGTGACTTGAAAATAATCATTCCGCAAATTCATTTTAGGGCTCTTTCCAATCATTGTTTTCTGTTTCTTTCTTTCATACCTCAGAGGAGAAGTTTATTCATTCAAATCTTTCAACAGAAATCAAACAGGGTCATTAAAATATTCATCTCACAAGAATATCCACTATTATAAGGTTAGTTACGTGATTAACCCTAGTACTCGGGGGGGGGGCATTATGGCCCCCTGTCAAATTTTTGTCGATACTTCCTAACGCCTCAATATTTCGAAACGAAGTTTCATGACATTTTTTCTCTGATCCTTCCAGCACATTTTTAAATCAAATTTATGGCGATCGGACCTACCGTGCGGGTGTCAGATTAAGTTTACCAAACACATGTCACTGAAATTTCGCTATTTCTCTACATGACTGTGTATAACCCTATGGACAAAATCAGGAGCTTTTCCAATTTATGTAAATACTTTTCTCGTAAGTATCATCATTGTTTCAAATAGTGTAAATAATTACCACACAGACACACACACTCTCACACACACAAATGTATGAGCAATATTAAATGAAATGTGGTTGTAATTTTGTCAAATAGCAAAAAACGCTTTTTTCTTTTTTCTTTCAGGAATTGATGAGGGAGTTATGAAAAACATTTGTACCAAAGATTGCTATTCCTGAGGCTTTATTTAGTGAGAAATACCAAAATCTATGATTTCTCGCATAAATTAGCATGAATTAATTAATTAAAAAATGAAAGGACTTTCGTAAATTTAGCTATACAACTTTGTAGATTACATAATTCTTGACCCTTGTGCAAAATTTTGAGGCAATCAGGCGACCCATGGCCGAGATCTCGGGGGGGGGGGGGGGTCATAATGTCCCCCGGTAATAACAAGCTTTGAAATACCCCGAGAGTATAAGGGTTAATATATTTTACGGGAGTCTAGATTTTCTCCTTTTAGACTTCTCATCACCAGCAATGGTATCAATTCTACGTCGTAAATGTTTCTCAACTTCGACTTTCTTGCATCACGGCCATATTTGTTACAAGCTATTATTGTTTTGTATATGCTAAAGAATGCAGTTGTCATAGCAACATCTAATTCTTTTTCTGCTTTTCTCTTACCTGAATAATGATCATTTCGAGGTGAACATTGAACGTAAGCCTGATAACCTCTTCTGATATAGAAAGGCTTGTTGTTATAAGAGCATGTACGACATATTCAGTCATTTGGTAATGTGAACAATACCTTCCACCAAGCCCCATTATTTTGTGAAGGTTTTTTTTTCCATTTTTTTTTTTACTCGTAACAAATCATTTGATAGTTTGAAACTGAATTCACATTGACGATTTTATAAAACGAAAACCACTTTGCGCTTGAAAGCAGAAGGCCAGTCAAATCGATCTATCTTGCCAAAATAGACACACTTGTTCTGAAATGAGTCTTTAAAGATAATTGAATTATGACTTTTTTTTACTACAAATGTCACTGATTGGGAATGATGCTCCAATAATTATCAATTGAAATGGATAAACACGCATTAACGTGTTTGGATAAGTTACTAAAAAATTTCAAATTTTTGCAAAATGAAAAAGAACAGAATTTTCACCTCGTCTAGTAGTTTTTAGATGAGGCATAATCTTATCCACAGACGGCCATTCCAGAATAAGTCCTGTAAATGTATGATTTCACATCTAAACCAGACGGCCATTCCAGAATAAGTCATGTAAATGCAGTGGCGTAGACAGGTTCTTACACCAGGGGGGGGGGGGATGATTTGCCGTTCACGAGAAATCGAAAATCAATTTCGTTTACAGTGTACAGAAAAACACATCCACGCACGCGCACACGCACACGCACACACATACACTCGAATGCACAGCACCGGCGTAAATCCACTTTGAGGAGGGGGGGAGGGGGGGATGATCGACCTCACCTACCTGCACAGACCCCCTTACACATATTTTAATTTTTATCTTGCGAGCGAGCGAGCCAAAAATAATCACTCTTCTGGTTTTCCATTGCATTTTCAAACAAAAATTTCTAAAATATCATGAGCGAGCGAAGCGAGCGAGCCATAAACAAGCGCTTTTCTGGTTTTAAATCGCATTTTCAAATAGAAATTCTATGATCATAGTTGTTTATGACAGATTATCAAAAAGTTTAGTAGCGATTAATTCAAACATCATTTCTTCCTTAAAAAGTGAAGGGGGGATATTTGTAAACGCCATCCCCCCTCTCAAAAAAGTGGGGGATATATCCCCCATCCCCCCAGGATTTACGCTAATGATGCACAGACATAAATAGAAGATAAATGCACCGTGACAAACGAATATAGAATATGAACTGACACACATTACTGGATATTCGCATCACGCTATTTATCTTTTTTTAAAAAAAAAATTGTTGTTACACCACTTCAGAAAAAAACTGTGAAAGCGCCGAAATAACCCAAAAGTAATATAAATAACTACATAAATCAGGATAATGATCGATATAGTTATGATATTAATCGTCATTTCAGTCACATTAAGGATGATGATGATGATAACTATTATTATTATCATAGGCATAATGATAATAATAATACATTACTAATTATTATTTTTGTTATCATTATAATTATTGTTATTGTTATAATTATAATAATTAATATTATCATTATTGCTGTTCCTATCATTTCTAAACATGTTAGTTCAGTTTAATTGTAAGAAAACGTCCTTCCCTAAATCCTAGGGGGGGGGATGATTGTACATGTCATCCTCCCATCTTGTGAGGAGGGGGGGGGGGACGCATACCCCTCATTCCCCCCCCCCCCCCGCTGTCTACGCCCCTGTGTAAATGTATGATTTCAGTCTAACCATGTCTATAGACGAGGCATAATCTAATCCATAGACGACCATTCCAGAATATAAGTCATGTAAATGTATGATTTCAATCTAACCATATCTATAGACGAGGCATTTTCTTATCCACAGACGACCATTCCAGAATAAGTTATGTAATTGTATGATTTTACATCTACACCATTTTTCATTATGCCATATAACTTGATTAGAAATGTCTATTTTGGAAATTTTTCTCAACTTCCGGGCAACATTGCACATTAAAGCTTCAATATCAAACTCATGCAGGAAGTCCAAAATTCTGAAAATCTTTTAGGGTACTTTTAATGGGTGATGTTCGTTATTCCGAAGATTCGTTAATTTGAAGGTTTGTTATTCCGAAGTTTCGTTATTCCGAAACACGCAAATTGCGTATACCTAGATGTTTGTTGGTCAGAAAATGAAGAGGGGTTAGTTTTTGCTGATAACTTATCCGGTGTAAAACTTGCTGTGGGTGATAAAACAATTGCATTATCCTCCAGAGTAATGAATCTTGGTTTATGTATTGATTCAAGTTTTACACTTGCATCCCATGCTAACAATATGGTCCGTACATTTCCATCTGAAGAACCTGTGGCGAGTTAGAAGGTTTATCGATGTAAACACCTGTCATCATGCCGTTAGGGCTCTTATGCTCTCAATAATTGACTACTGCAACAGTCTATTTGTTGTTCGCCCTTTAAAGGACAGGAAAAAACTCTAGAGTATTCAGAATCGCGCTGCATGTCTAGTATTTCAGGTTGGGCGTAGAGTACAAGTATATCTTCCTTATTTCAAGAACTCCATTGGCTTCCTTTTTCTCAACGTGTTCGGTTCGAACTCTGCCTCTATGTTTACAAATTAATCAACAATATACGGCCCCATCTTACCTTGCCGACACAATAGCTCCGTACATACCCACACGTAATCTTCGTTCCATATCTGATACTACTAGACTTGTAATTCCCAGATCAAATCTTTCTTCTGCTGAAAAACGTTTTAGTATAAGTGCTTCTAGACCTTGAAACAATCTTCCACCCTCAATCCGAGCTATAGAAACTCTGTCAACTTTTAAAAGACAACTGAAGACTTAATTTTTTCCGTAGAGCTAATTCTCTCTTTTTTTTTGTTGATGTATACTTTTTAAGCGCTATGGTACTCCTTTGTGTATAGCGCATTATAAATGACCATTGTTATTAATATTATTGTTAGTATTATTATTATTATCATTATTATTATTATCATTATTATCATCCGAACATTTGTGGTTTTATTACGAAGGATCGTTAATCCGAAGGTTCGTTATTCCGAAAATAAAATAAGGTTCGTTATAACGAAGGTTCGTTAAGTCGAAAATGAGATAAGGTTCGGTATTCCGAAGCTTCGTTCATCCGAAAATGAAATAGTGTTCGTTATTCCGAAGGTTCGATAGATCGAAAATAAAATAAGGTTCTTCAGTCCGAAAGTAACTAACGAACTAACAATCCTTATTTCATTTTCGAATTAACGAACCTTCGGAATAAACGAACCTTCGGAATAACGAACCTTATTTCTTTTTCGGACTGACAAACCTTCGGAATAAACGAACCTTCGGAAAAATGAACTGTAACCCTTTTATTGCAGTTTCTCTTCAAGAGAGAGTTTATACCACCCAATTCATTATATTAGTAGTGGCTTATATCTTTCCACGTCCTTTGACTACCATTAAGCAGTCTATCAAGCCATTTCAATTTAATCTAAAACAAAACATTTGTTTTTCAATGTCGATTATACGTATCCCTCTCTTTTTTAAGTCCTAAACATGCTGGGTGAGAATACATCTACCTATTTAATCTATTCTGGATTCCAAAATAGAGTAAAAAATTATTTTTTTCCAAATCTTTTAGCGATTTCGGTGGATCCAATCAAATTATTATCAAGGAGTCAAATTATTTAGGAGTATTACATTTTAAATAAATGATGTTCCCAACTCATTTTTTTGGCTTAGTGGGAGTCTTCTCGTGCAATAATATAATATTACCCAAATAACGTGCAGTTTTTTTCCCGACAAAGTGAGATCTACGTCAGCGTTTACTCATTTTCCAACTCACATTCATACTTTTTTGTCTGATTAATTTTGGACCTACGACTTCACCAAAAACAGACTAATTCCTATTAAATATATTTTAAATAAGAATTATCCGTCACGAAAAATAAGATATCATGAGCCTACTCCAGTATCTTCATTTTAGAATAACATCATTTCAATCCAAATTTCTGAATAGAAGTACTGGTTCTTCTGCCCTTTTTTAATATGAAAAGTCTCTACACCCAACCATTTACTTAAATAGAACTTGAAATAAATTAAACAGTTATTTAACCAATTCTCGAAAATAAGTTCCAAAGTTGAATTTTCTTAGACAAGTGAAAACTGGTTCGAAACGAAGTCTTTAGAAGTAATCTTACATGTTCGGCTCAGGCTTTAAACTAAAACAAGTATCAATAATATCGAAGGCTTTTGTGAAGTCTACCATAATAATAGCCCCTTCAACAAATATTCAATAAGATGTCAAGTTACAGGTATATGAGCTGCAAGACGACCTTTTATAGCCGGTCTGGTTCTCGTCTTTTATCTAACAACAACCTTTTGTAACCTGAATGCCAACGCTGTGATTTTGTAGTCACAATTCAAGAAGGTAATTGCTCTCGAATTGTGAAATTCAAGACGATCTCGTTTCTTGTGAATCAAGGTAATGAGACCTTTTCTTTGTTAATGCGACATGTTTGGTTTCATTGGCATAACGCTCATTTCAGTGCATCAACTAAAACCTCTTTAAGATCATCCCCAAATATTTGGTAGAACTGTACAGAAATTCCATCTGACCTAGGAGCAGGCGCGCCGGAAGGGTCCCAGCTTAGGGGGGGGGGGGGGGCAAACACTCTTGGGGGGCCCACCCCAAAACTTTATGGTGCCAGGTAAAAATGTCACGGGTAAAAATGTCAGAGGAAAAAATGTCAGAGGTAAAAATGTCAGAGGTAAAATGTCAAAGGTAAAAATGTCAGAGTTAAAAATGTCAGAGGTAAAAATGTCAGAGATAAAAATGTCAGAGGTAAAAATGTCGGAGGCAAAAATGTCAGAGGTACCAATGTGGGGTGTGACCACTTAACCGAATGCCCGCGAGGCCGACTTTTCTCGTATTGTATTTTCCTTCATTACAGATAATGCGATATCGGTACATAAAATAATTATGTCTCCTTTAGCATGTTTAGTCCTCGTTTCCGGATGTTCTACAGCTTCAATGAAAAACATTCGCTGCCCTTTAATACTTATTTAACTTCCTTCTGGCACAGGAATTGGTCAGAGAGATGTGATATTATACATTACAATTCGCTATTTTCGGCCTCGCCGGCCTTCGGTGAAGTGGGTTGTCACCAAAAATGTCAGAGGTAAAAATGTCAGAGGTAAAAGTGTCAGAGGTAAAAATTTCAGAGGTAAAAATGTCAGAGGTAAAAATATCAGAGGTACAAATGTCAATGGAAAAAAATGTCAGAGGCTGAAAATGTCAGAGGTAAAAATGTCAGAAGTAAAATGTCAGAGGTAAAAATGTTAGAGGTAAAAAATTAATGTCAGAGGTATGCCAGATTTGGAAATGTTTAAGTGACATGTTTCAGGTACGAATACTGAATTATAGAAATTATGGGGAGTGGGATATATTCAAATATTTTCTGTAAACATGAATGCCCTTGTCTTGGCCATTTGCAAATAACGGTTGTGGTGTTGGCGGGGTGAACGTTCTGGTATGCGCCCATTGCCCTCGTTTTCACCGCGGGGACGGGTATTGTAAAAACGATGGTGGGGAAAAAACTGGGTTGGTAACACGAGTAGCTGACCACACACATTCCACACGACTGCCCGATTTTAATATGTACATTCCTCTTCATAGGCTCCCCCCTCTACTCCAATCAAGCGTGGTATACGTGAATAAATGCTTCAATATCAGTGTCCTTATACAAGAAAGAATAGGAAGTAAGCGAAATTGAATCGTTAATTCGATCTGTTTCTCGACCTTTTGTATTATTTCATCCGATACGCTGCGGAATTTACAACTTTTAAAAAGAATTCAATTAAGCGTGGTATACGTGACAATATTATTGTCCTTAAACGTAAGGAAGAATAGGAAGTAAGCGAAATTGAATCGTCAATTCGATCTTTTTCTCGACCTTTTGTATTATTTCATCTGATACGCTGCGGAATTTACAACTTTTAAAGAGAATTATTCAATTATGCGTGGTATACGTAAACGAATGCTTCAATATTATTGTCCTTAAACGTAAGGAAGAATAGGAAGTAAGCGAAATTGAATCGTCAATTCGATCTTTTTCTCGACCTTTTGTATTATTTCATCTAATACGCTGCGGAATTTACAACTTTAAAAGAGAATTATTCAATTAGATAATTATGTTAGCATATGCAAAACATCAAACGTGGATATCACTTCTTAAGTTCATCTACCATACTGTCATTCCACTTAAGATCTTAAATCATTTAGATATAATCCTGTAACTTAATTAATCTCACAAAGAAAATAATGAACATCATCCCATGCTACATTTCTTACCCAACACGCGCGATTTACTTATCGCTTGCTAGAAATTGTCATAAATATGTTTCACAGTGCAATCGTGTCAAGCAGCCAAAGAGAAGGAACTGGGCATTCGTTTTCTGCTATATTTGGAGTCAGCTAAACAAGTGCTCGGAAGATCAAACCACGTTGGGCAATGCACATTTACCAGGATGTTCTCCCGGGCAAAACAAGATTGGTCTCATTAGGTGGTTGAATGGGGCAGCATTACATCAAATGAGTAAGACAGGAAGGCCAGTCGAATGACTGAACATACACACTTTTACAGAGAGCAGTATTATTGTGATCACTCCATTTATACAATATGAATTTTTTTTTAAGATCTCGTGCTCTTCCTAATTTCAAATTCAACATTCTTACCTGTAACACGTTCACTTCGGCATTTTCAGAGCTGACATTTTTATCTCTGACAATTTTACGTCTTAAATATTTACCTCTGACATTTTTTCCCCTGACATTTTTACCTCTGACATTTTTACCTCTGACATTTTTACCTCTGACATTTTTACCTCTGACATTTTTTCCTCTGACATTTTCCCTCTGACATTTTTACCTCTGACATTTTTACCTTTGACATTTTTTCCTCTGACATTTTTTACTCTGACATTTTTACCTCTGACATTTTAACTCTGACATTTTTACCTTTGACATTTTTAACTCTGACATTTTTTCCATTGACATTTTTACCTCTGACATTTTTACCTCTGGCATTTTTTCCTCGGGCATTTTTACCTCTCACATTTTAAAACCGAATCAACTTTATGGGGGCCCACCTCAGATGTTTACTATCAGCATACAACGTACCGTACACCTCCCCCGAACAAGCACATTTCTCCCCCTTTTTTTTATACATACTTCTTTTGTATATGAAAGGACAAGTTTAGAATTTTTTGAATTACGAAAATACTGTTATCAAAAATTTTTTCCCATCATCTCACATCATTAGTACTGAAACATGGTTATTTGATCACTGCTTGTAGCATGTTAGGTGGCGTGAGAGACTAGGGACCGGGCATGGCAATTGGAGGGTTATGAATGGCATAGGCCTACTGGTTAATTTTGGGGATGGGGCCGACACCCTTTGCCCGAAAATCAACCATTTAGTTTCACAACTTTGTCCGCGCGAGCGAAGTGAGCGCGCAATTTTTTTTACAGTTTTGGTGGTGAAAATTTAATATTGCAATTGCCCAAATATGAAAAGGACCGGGCCTTTGCCAATATATTAGGATATTGAAGAGGGGGGGGGGGGGGGGGGGGGGGGGTGGAATAATTCCCCGAATGAAGCAAGCATCCGCCCCTTTTTCATAGATCAAATCAAATCAAATTAAATTTTATTGATATTCAATCCACAATTTTGGATTATCATCAATATGAACAATGCAAAACAAACAAAGGATATACACAGGGGCGTAGACAGCGGGGGGGGGGGGGATGAGGGGTATGCATCCCCCCACCTCACAAGGTGGGGGGGGGGATGACATGTACAATCATCCCCCCCAGGTTTTAGGGAAGGATATTGGCTTGCATTATCATTGTAAAAACAACAATAACAACAGGAACAATAAGCATAATAATAATGATAATACATTACTAATTATTATTATTATTATTATTATTATTATTATTATCATTATTATTATTATTATTATTATTATTATTATCATTATTATTATTATTATTATTATTATTATTATTATGATAACAATAATAGTTATCATCATCATCATCATCATTAATGTCACTGAAATGACGATTACTATCATAACTATATCGATCATTATTCTGATTTATGTAGTTATTTATATTACTTTTTGGTAATTTCGGTGCCGTTTTGGTAATTTATATCACTTTTGGGTAATTTATATTACTTTTGAAAAATTTCGCCGCCGTCACAGTTTTTCTGAAGTGGTGTAATAACAAAATTAAAAAAAAAAAGATAAATAGCGTGATGTAAATATGCGATAATGTGTGTGTCAGTCCATATTCTATATACGTTTGTTACGGTGCGTAGATCTTCAATTTACAGAGGCGGCGCTTCCGGGGGGCAGGGGGCACAGTGCCCCCCACTTTTCGAAGCACCCAAAAGTGCCCCTTTTTACCCAACAAAAATGCCGCCTTTCAAACCTGTTCAGTGCCTTTCTTTTATCTTAGAAGGGCCCATTTTCTTTGTTGATCAAGTGCCCTTTCGCTTTCTAATAAGTGCCCCTTTTCGTTTCAGATATGTTCCCCATCTTAAAATTTACAGAAATGCGCTCTTTTATTCCTTTCCCTTTTAATAGCGCTCTGTTCCCTTCTGAGAAGTGCGCCTTTAACACTTCAAATGAATGTCCCTTTTAAAATGTGATTATTATCCCCTTTCATTACCTCTTTTCGTTTTTCACAGTGCAATTCCTCTTCTGCAGATTGCCCATTTTCAACCCTGATAAGTGCCCCATTTGAAATCTGATACATGCCCTCATTTACTTCTGATAAGTGTCCCTTTTCCTTTCTAGTATGTCCAATTTCTGCATCTGTTCATGTAAGATAAGGGCAATTAGCGCCCTTTTTGTTTTTTGATAGTGTCCCTTTTCCATTCGGGCAAGTGCTTCCCACAACTGTAATATTAGAAGGAACGGTGCCCCTTAATTGGGGGGGGGGGGGATTTTTTCTACTTTTTCTTTCTAAAGCTCGCTCGCTACGCTCGCTCGCACTTATGATACCTCACTCAAGGCAGTTCAAGTGTGTTGTAACCATATTAAAGTCTTATATGTTCTCCCAAGTTCCTGATGGTATTGTGCTCAAAACCCCATTCAATTTGAATATTTTCTCTGATAAAAAATGATCGGTAGCTATGAGACCTCACTAATGCATTTAAACATTATAGCTTGGTCACTAGAAGGAAAACTATATACAGAGTAAATGGAACACGTATAAAATGAATTTCCGGGAGCCTTTATCATTATAGGCCACTCGAAATATACTGCAAATACCATGCCCTTCAGCAAAAATACCTAGCATTTCTTGCTCGCTCGCTTCGCTCGCTCACAATTGAGTAAGACAGAGCAGTATACAGTAATATTGCAAAGTAGTTATTATCATGTAAAAGTATGTCAAAATGCACTTTAAAGTGTGCTGAATAGAATGTAAGGGTATATTTTCCTTCTTCTGTTCAGCTTTTGTAAGGGCCTCTTTTCCCCCCCCCCAAAGTGCCCTTTTTCGCTAGTGCCCGCCCCCCACTTTGAAAGACGCTCCGCCGCCCTGTCTATGTATGTATGTGCATTCGCGTGTGGGTGTGAGTGTGTGTGTGTGTGTGTGTGTGTGTGTGTATCTGTATACAAAATTGATCCTCGATTTCTCGTGAACGGCAAATCATCCCCCCCAGATGTAAGAACCTGTCTACGCCACTGGATATACATAATCATATACATAATTGAGGCAAAACAAACAAAGGATATACATAATCATTTACATAATTGAGGCAAAAGTATACATATTCGGCAAACTCAATGAATAAGTGGAACCAAAATCAAACAAAAACACCCCCCCCCCAAAAAAAAGGTGTAAAAGTATACAGAAATAATATAATCGTGGTGTATTTTCTATAACTGCAAGACATAATATATACATAAACACGTGCGGTTCCTGCCGTATTCCTACCTTATTCTGAAAAAAAAAATACAACAAAAATCAAAAAGTCTAAATATTATGGTCCAACCTGCTCAATCTTTCCCTATACATATTCCTAATGGAGGATACACATATTTTTGTCATATCATAATCGTTAGATTTTAAGGTATGGTCAGCACATAATAAAATGAAATTCTGTTTCTACATCTATTTGGCACATGGGACATAAGCGTTTATTTATTTCCAAGTTTTTGTGTCTTCCCTGTTCTATCATTAATTTACTGTTACCAATTCTTATTTTTATAAAGTCTTTAATGTGTGATTTATTTACATCTAATAATAGATATTTTTAAAAATCATATGTATGTTTCAGGTCCTTATAGATTCTAAGTTTGCTATAATACACCTCACTGTTTTCATCTAGAGTTCTCTTCCAATGTCTGATATATCTTTCTTGGAGTTTGTTGCCAATGATAGATGATAGACAGAATTTCTGAATACTGAGAAACATTGCTTCTATTTACTATTCGAGGGAGCGTAGCGACCGAGTAAGAAAATTTTGATTTTTTTTTTAATTCTTAAAGTTTGCATTTTAGATCATGTCAATATGCTTATTTTACATGGTTGTATATGATCCAAAATTCTTTTTTTTTTTCTTCCGAGGGAGGGGGGGGGGAGGAGGGCAAAAATCGATTTTGCTCACACTCTCGAATGATGGGGGGGGGGGGGGGCAATTGCCCCCCTGCCCCCTCCCGCTTCCGGCGAGTATGCCTAGGAGTTTTGTTCTTCTACATTGATAAAAAAGCTCTTTAACATTTTGCTTCGATTAACAAACCTTCGAACATTATTTTTCCTCCTCATTATCTAAATAAGTTATATTTTGAAGTTTTACGTAATCATTCATTTCAATCTGCAAACTTTCTCGCCTATTTCTTAAACAGTGCACAAAAATAGTGCACTGCTTCGTTTAGTATTTCGTTGTTCTTTTTCGGAAAGCATTATTCTTTTCCCAATGTTTCGATTTTACCTGATACCCTTTTATTTTGCATTTCTTTTTTCCATGCATGCGTAGGAAATACTTCGTTTCCTTCCTTCTTTCATTCATCTTACCCTTCCTTGTATATGATAAAGCACCTTAGCCTTCAACTTTGCAAATATTTTCTAATTTCTCTTTTATAGATCTATAAGTCTGATCGTGTTCACCATTTCTATCTGCCATGAATTGCCATTTTTCTCCAGAAACTCTTTGTCTTTTTCCTGATGGATAATTTTCTACACTTTTTTCGGAGTGAATTAATGAATCATTGATTTTTTTTTATCAGTTGCCATATGTCAGAGGCGTCCATATCTCCTTCTCTTATGGACGAGACCAAAAGGGTCAAAATCAATATTTTTGAAGCAAACAACTAATCAAAACAATATCTTAAATTCACGACCAAGAGAACCTTGTGTAAGAGGAATGATAACACGCACAAGAAGGAAATAAGACATATAAAGGACAAATATGTAAATATTCTCTGTAGACAATGCTGAAGAACTTCAAACTGACGAAGAAAATTATTTTTAGAAACCATAAACGAACTGCTGATTTGAAACAGGAAAAAGCGCCGCAATTTATTAAAAGCGGATTGTCATTACTTAGCTCAGCTGTATACAATGCAATTTTCGTGACTTCGTTGATTAATAATCAGAGTTATATTTTCTGTAGAGAGTGTGGATTACTAAGTAATATAAAATCATAAAATCATATTGAAATTTAGGTAGTTATTGGTAACTGAATCTTTGAAAGGAAAAAAAATACGAGGGGGGGGGGATGTAAAAAACATTACCTATATTGTCAAGTTTCCAGACGTCACGTATGAGTAAGGGGTTGGAGATAGCATAACATATTACATCAGTATGTCCCTATGCGCTTTGGGAAGAAATATATGAAGACATACATCTCTTTATTTGTTTATGTGATCTCCAGGGTGTTAGTGGGAGCACCTCATGCGCAGACCAATCAACCAGGGGTCAACCGGGGTGGAGCCTTCTACAAGTGTCCTTTCTACATGAATCAGGAACAACCATTACCAACTCAATCATCATCGTCATCATCATCGTCATCTCCATGTGATCAAATAGTCTTCGATAGTTCAGGTAAAGACAAAGCGTTAGGAAGATAGCAAAGAGAAGGGAAATAATCATCAAATTTATTTCCCGTTTACTTTCTATAAACGGGTCTTAATAGTAGCGTATCAACATAGAAACCAAGCTATTAGCCTACATAATTTGGCAACCCTGATGCACTTCCTGGGTCATGCCACGAGCTCGACACTCACGAGTCATACGGCCCATAAGCTAGACATTGCAAAAACTGAAAAAAGGTCCACAAAGATGGTGGCCCTGAAGTACAATCGACAACAGATCATGTGCGACGTGAATTTCGCATCCTACTATGGAAGGCCATCCCTGCCATTAACGCCAGCTAACTGACGTATGCTCCAGCAACCTTACGTGAGCTAATTGACCAATCAGCGAGCTCGATTCGGGTGTTAAGCACGCGTATGCTATTATCATACGGCAGGTTATAGCATACGCATGGCATTCTACCATACGTAAGGTTATTAACAACTCAGCATACGCATGCTCAATTCCCGAAGTACCATACGTATGCTACAAAAGCTGACGTATGATAACATCATACGCGTGCTTAGTACCTGAATCGAGCTCAGTGATTGCTCAAATAAGCTCACTTAAGGTTAAAAATAAGCTCACGTAAGGTTGTTTGAGCATACGTAAGGTTGCTGGAGCATACGTCAGCTAGCTGGCGTTAATGGCAGGGATGGCCTTCGCGTCACGGGTCATGAATTTCGCATCCCAGGTCCTGAATTTCTCATCCCAGGTCCTGAACTTCGCGTCACGGTTATGAATTTCGCGACTGGGGCGCAAAGTTGGTTGCGAAATTCACGTCGCACATGACCTGTAGTCGAGCGTACTTCAGGGCCACCATACACGAGTCATACGGCCCAAGAGTCAAACGGCTCACGAGCTAGACACTAAGTGATGAAGGCCCACGAGCTCGACACAAATTTAAACAGACCCACGAGCTCGACACTTAGGACGGCGTTGTGTCGAGCTCATAGGCCTTATTTGCCTAGTGTCGAGCCCCTGAGCACAGATTTCAAGTGTCGATCGAGCTCGTGGGCCTAAAGCGAGGTTCCCACTTAGCCGAGTTGGAGTCTCGAGTTGTGGCGAGCTGGCGCGAACTTGAACTCGCGTAAATTCTCCTCAATGAAATTTACTAATACCGCTTTCACACCAAGGTACGGTCGCTAGGTAGGGTAGCAGAGACCGTATCCAGCGACCGATCGGACGTGCTTGCACACCGCCGTCAAAATTTGGTCAGGCCCTGAGCGATCGGTCGCATTATAGCTGACCTAGCCGGAAGCAGAAGTAGAGATAGCGCGTGGGTATGTATGGGGGGTCATTGCATTTCGATCGGTCGCAGAGAACGATGTGTTTTTACATCAAGTTTGCATCGGTCGCGATCGGTCGCTGAAGTACCTATTAGGTCGGACTCAGCGACCGATCGTTTTGGCCGGAAACGATCGGTCGCTGAGTACGATGAAATGCTTTCACACCATGGTTTCATCAGTCGCTGGGTACGGTCTCTGCGACCGTACCCAGCGACCGTACTTTGGTGTGAAAGCGGTATAATTTTATGAGGTATGCACAAGTAATCTTACGACCCAACATCGAGTTTACTTCGATAGCTGTACGAGTAAACTGAGCGCGATACGAGTTAATTCTTCGTTCAGATAATTCCGCATGAGTATTTGAAACGTTTAAATCCTCTTCAATCCTTTTATGATGCACGTAACTGTTAGATAATTCAATTTCATTATGATAATTAGGTTCCAATCTGTCGAAATTTAATCTATCGATTTAAAGAGAAAAAAATACAAGATCTACAGGCTGTTTGAAACGAATAGACTACGCTTGCGTTATCAGATTATAGATGTAGGCCAGCTACCTATCTCCAGAGGCGTCGATCCATTTTTCGGATGGGGGGGGGGGGGGGGGGGGGGGCAAGACGACCAAGCGGAGATGAACCCACGGCTACTGATCGTATAAATATGTATATACGTATTTGTACACACACACACACCCTCACATATATGCATATATATGTATATATTTATATAAAACATATGCCTATATCAACGTGATTCATTTTCAATTTGGGGAAATTACACAACTTGCTATGTGAACCACCCTCCTTTTTTTCAATTTTGCGAGCGAGCGAAGCGAGCGAGAGAAAAATAACAAATTTCTTGTTATTGAGAGAAGGGTTTAGTTATCATGTAGGCATAAATGGTTACCTCGCTGCCAGATATTAACTCTATCTTGTCACATCGCTGGTCCATTGTTGCTGCTCCCAAAACCACTCTGTTTTTTAATATTACGAGCAGGCGAAGCGTGCGAGGGGACATACACATTTTTTTTATGGTAGATGTAATAAACCCTCCGGCAAATTACGCTGTGAGCCAATGAAACATCTACAATATCTATTCGATCTCATCTCACCGAATTCGTTTGCTTTTCAAAACCATTAATATCAAACGAGCGAGCGCAGCGAGCGAGGAAAAATATACCCTTTTCCATATGATAGAAGTGTTATTTCGTCATCATAATGTGATAAAAGTGTGATATGCGCTATACAAGAACGGAATATATTATCATTATCATCAGAATACTCTATAAACTTGTCATGCCTGTATGATATCTAAATAATACATCCGATCACCTGTGTGCCGAATATGACACTGTTTTAGCTACCTCGCTTGCAGTCCGAATCCATTCTGTTTCTACCATAGCGAGCAAAGTCAACGACCGATCCCCCGGCAAAATTATATGCATTCGTCCCAAAATTTTTGTCAACCACCTTGCTGCCCAAATATAATGATATTTTGGAATCTCGCTGCTATGATAAGCTACTCGCTGCCCGAAATCATCTTGTATATAGCTTTTACCAGCGAGAGTTGCGAACGAGTTAATGAAAAATATGTTTTTGTTTTGCGTTTTTTTTTCAGCCAGGCCGTTATCTCCTGAAAGTTTATGTATTTTTAGGTCAAGTGGCCGCCCGATTTCTAGGAGTGATGATATATTGTTTGGTTATATTACTTCCTATGAGTAGAAGAATAGTATCAGATAGAAACACAAGATGCAAACCGATTTCCTTTCATAAGAATAGTAATTATCATCGGCATTAGTTAAAATACTTAAATGCGAGCGAGCGCTTCCCAGTGTCCCATTTTCTTTCTTTTCCCTTGTTTTACGCTTTCATTTTCCTTCCTTCCCTTTCCTTTCTTTTCTTTTTCTTTTTTCCTTTTCCTTTTTTCCTTTTTTTTTTGGTTGGAGAATTATTGGGGGAGGGGGGAAAAAATGATATCTTTGCCCCCCGAAATTTTCGGGGGGGGGGGCAACTACCCCCCTGCCCCCAGGATCGACGCCTCTGCCTATCTCTTTCATAACAGACTTTCATGGAAATGCCATTTTTTTTTCTTTAAAACCACTAATCACCGGGGGGGGGGGGGGGGAGGGGGAATCACATGCGATGATAATGCGTGGGAAGACTTACACTATAACGAATTTATAAAGTGTTACTGATATCCAGAAAGATATTATGATGTTATACATGAACATATATTTGTAGCCCCCCCCCGCCCCTTAAATAACTGATAAACCCATGGCCTTGTAGCTACCTTGATCTTGAAAGGATAATGAACTTTGAAAATCTGATCAACCCAAAAACATTTATTGCAACTATCTCCTTTAAAAACTCTCTATTACTCCATCATCTCCCATTCTCCGTCTCCCCTCCTCTTCTCTCTATCTCTGTCTCTCTCTCTCTCTCTCTCCCTCTCTCAGACACCCTCGAATTTTCATCAAATAATCTCGCCTGAATTGATTTTTCATCTCTTTCTTCCTGTATCTGTCTCTGTCCCCTTTTCCACCCCCTTTCATCTCTTTTGAACACATCCTCTCCTTCCGGCACCCTGGTTACTTATTTTTTCACCCCCCCCCCCCACCATATTGATTTCATTGATATACATATCTATCCAATAAAAGGGGCTTTAGTATTTTTATAGTTGTGCATGTCTCCGGCATGTCTACATGTATTACAATTATATCCTTTCAAAGATTGCTATGATTTACCTGATCATTTTCAAACTACATTTGCAGCCTAAAGTACATATGGATTTGCTATGTAATGATTACTTTTCTGCTTACATGTTTATAAGTTCATTCTGACAAAACGGAACAAGATCAGCCTTCATTCATCGTTTACAAGTAGAATGTATTTTAGATTAATCATAACAATTTTTCTAATCATATACTCTATTCAGAACTTGCAACACAATAAAAGTAGACAATAGAGTTTTACATCACTATCATTTACATGCTAGTAATTTAAATTACAATGTACCAAGGCCAACTTGAATCCTTTTCTACTTTAAAATAATACTTGAATATGTAAATAAAAATTTAACAGAACTCTTAGTCAGATTTTGTGCACAACTCAGGTAGAATGAGATATTCCATATCCCTTTAGAAGTTATGAATAAAATTCTTTATAAAACAACTGAAAACAGTGATTTTGTAACTTATATACCAATCAATCAATCCAAATAACAGTGCAGGCCTACATGTATGAATTTTCAAATCCTCTAATGAAACAATAACCTGCTGTAAGAGTTTCAAATAATCCGCGCACACACACCTGTGGGGGATCAGTTACTAAAAATAAATACAATCATTTGTTCTGTAACTTTGTCCAATGACATTGTAAAAGATTTTGATGATAATCCAAAATTGTGGAATTTAATTTGAATTGAATTGTGGAGCAAGTAGTCATGATTCACGAAATGGTGACATTTATTAGAAAGCACTCTCAGATAATTCATCTACATTTAGTTCAGGATTCATGTAACTCCACACCCAAATGAATCTAATTCCATACAGATTAAAGCTAAATTAAGGTTTGGATGTTAAGCATATCTTTATGCAGCCCCTCCCCCTGAAAATCTTCAACCTTTTTCATTCAAAATTTCCCCCAAATTCTACCCAAAGTGTGCACTACATCATTCAATTTGCAATCTGACCCACTTAGTTATTGATCACTTCCTTCCTTGCTTGTTCCTTCAAACAATTACATGATCTTGCACCCAACCCTCAACCCCAAGAAATTACATTTGTAACTTATGTAACATGATAGGTTAAGATACATATTGAAGGATCTGGTGCAAATTTTTGGTGGAATTTTGGAAATTTTTCAGTAAAAAATATGCAAGTCTAAAAACTGCTGAGTTGGGCTACTGCTCCCCTCGCCCCCTTCTCCACACAGGGCCAAGATATCTCACTTGGTGAGAGACAGATCTCCAAAGGAGGGGCCATTGCACTGAAGAGATGCAGCTTAACTCTTTCAGTCTGTTAATGAAAACAAGATAAGACTGAAAAATGACCTGAACAGTAGGAACACGAAATTTTGAACTTTGCAGATCAAGGTTTACAAATCAGTTTAGTTTATCTTATTTCTCAGTTCTCAAAATACATTTGATATTCATACAATAGAAATACATAATACACACATTGTAAAATTCATACGTGTCTCAGCTTAAAATTTGATGATAAAAAAAAAAACAACCAACAACTTGAAAATGAAATGAGAGGAAATAAGAAAACAAAACATAGCTCCTGCTTGTACAGCAAAACTGAACAAGTGAAACTTAACAAGTATTTGGCTTTTAATAATTAACATTCCCTTAAAATTTTATTGCAAACAAAGAAATAAATTTCTCAATGCAAGTGTATTTGTATGAGCAAGAAATGTTGGCAAAATATTTTCCCGGGCTGCGTTTCACGAAACCATCATAAGTCTAAGTTCATGGACATCCCATTGAAACGCGTGTTAATTCTACAACACGCGTTTCAATGGGATGTTCGAGAAGTTAGACTTATGACGGTTTTGTGAAACGCAGCCCTGGAGCCTATGTCAATTCAAGGAAACTTGACATTTTCTTCAAAGGAACAAAAAAAAAAAGAAAAAAGAAAAGAAACCAGTTCCATGGGAGATGATTACCCTCCCCCCCGCCTCATTTCCAAGTTGAGACAGTTATAAATAGAAATTTAAAGAAATTCCAGAATGAGTGTATTTGCAACCAAGGCCAATGGCCTTGTAAAAATGTTAAACCCTGGCTGAAATTTGACATGTTGATAGCCACCTGACCAAATTCATGCAAGATTCACTTACCTTCCATAACTGGAGTTGTAACTGATTCATTCCTTGCAGAAATTTCCTTCATTCTCAGTCAACAAGCAATCATCACCTACATCTCCAAAATTATTGATGTGGATGCAGACATAAATGCAGCCTCAAGTTTCACCCTAGATATCTGATGAACAAAGTCAAAACAGCTGAATGAATAGGGTGCTCAGAGCTACCTCTCAACAAAGAAAATAATTTTTATTGGAGTCTATAGTCTGTATCTACAATCAGGGAGTAGAAGCATGATTAAATCATACCCCCTCTCATTATGCTTGCTTATCAGTCTCCGCGGAATCTGCGCTAAACTGTAAGTTATATACAGTCATAGATCCCCCCCAAAAGGGGGGGGGGGCACCCATAAACTTTCGAGCCAATGTCAGACCCTGGCGCTGCGGCAGCCCGAACCGAACGCTACGCGTTCGGGCTGCCGCAGCAAGCCCCAACGCAGCCTGCCTTGCTTGACACAGCTTCATCATGTTAACTACCCTGATAGCAGAGACTGGTAAGAATAACATCATATTTACGTCTTTTTAAAGTCGTGTCTTACGTCTTATTTACGTATTATATATACGTCTTTAAGACGATACTTTGCACCAGCACACGACGTAAAATAAGACGTCATATTTTTACGTCAATTTTACATCATATTGGTCGGAAAAAACCGTCTTTATGACGTCTTTACGACCCAAAGGAAGCTCATAGACTGGTAAAAATCACATCATAAAGACGTCAAGTCAAAGCTTCAAAGCTGGTTTATAAAATATTTTAGAATGTATTCAACATTATGATGTTTTTCTTTGTTAAAGTTCTAGCCTATAGATCGTCCCATACTAGCCCTATATCCTAACTCCTACATCCTAACTACTGATGCCTTGTATCGACATTACTATATATATATGGACTGTAGTGTAGTACTTGAAAAAAAAAACAGAAAGTACAATTTCTTGATACATTCTGAAATACCCTGCCCATGACATTAACTGAATGGTGTTCAACATAGAAGTACATTGTTCGTTAAATCAGCAGTGCAATCATTGAATAAAATGTTAAAATTCAAATGTTATCTCCCTTTTTTACACGAAGTTTAGTCATTTCTGGTCATTCATGAATATTCATGAATCACGATCAACTATCACGACGTAAAACTGACGTAAACACGTCATGTCTTGAAAAAAGCTGTTATAAAGTGGGAAATAACTGACGTGAAAATACGTCTTATTCCGGTCTTTAAAAAGACGTTAAAAAGTGGTAAATGTTTATATGTCATCTTATGTTCAAACAAAATTTGAGAAAATTTTGGTTATATAAAGACGTCATAAGGTTGTCGTAAAATAGTCGTGTATACGACATAATGACGTGTGGACCAGTTTATGACCAGTTCTTGACGTCTTAAAGACGTCCGTTTTGCTATCAGGGTTAAAGCACTTTCTATACAACTGTTTCACATTCTGATCTAAGCATCCACTTATTTTTTCTCTGTTTTGTTTTAATGGGGTCAGTAGTGCTCATTTTTCTTTTCTTTTCTTTTCATAGGGAGGAGGGACCCCCTGAATATTTCCTTAATTACTGCTGACCTCACATTTCGTTGTGTAGTTCCAATTAGCAGGATTAGAACTTTGCATTCTCTAACTCTTATATTCACAAAATAGAATTATGTCTATTGCAGTATGCATTTATGTCATTTGGCAATTAATCTGCATTTTGCCACTCTCCACCCAGGTGAAGATGGGTACGGGCAGGAAGAAATTCCTAAAATGCTTTGAGCACTGAAATTGGTAGTCTAGCTGAGCCGGGGTATAATATTGAGAGCGCCTTAAGCACCTTTTTTTAGTGAATACGTGCGGTTTATAAATATCCATTACTAATTTAATACCTGAAAATTAACTGATTACCTTCTTCATTGTATGCAAGGGAGCGTAGCGACGGAGCGGAAGATTTTATATTTTGTGAACAGTCAAACATATTTTAGAGCACATTAGGAAAGTCTTCACAGTCTGTTGTCCCGATCCGTTGTAGCCTTAACTCATTATTTTCAACATGCATTTTTGTTCCAAATTTGCGTCTGGACAATCCTCTGCAAAATCTCCCGGGGAGCAGCTTTTCAGAGCGAGACATTATTTCTAATATTCAACTATTTCCTTTAAAAAATGATTATGTATATCAATTCCATAAATAGTTTTGGACATTGATTACTGAAGCACTGAAACTAAAAGGTACCATTTCCTCATCTCCCTTTTCAGCTTTGAAATCTTGAAAGGTGATGTAATTTACTCTTCCCATTGTTCCAAGAAAAAATGAGTTTACAAAGGTATTTATTCCTCCATATCGATATTTGGAAACTAATAGTGGGCGTCATGATGTACATTAAACTCTTGCTTTTGAAATGTAATTAAAATGACACCACTCTCGCTTTTCAGCTTCGAAATCTTGAAAGGTAGTGTGACTATTCTCACTTTTCTAAGAAAAATGAAAATAAAGTTTCCAAAGGCATTTATTTCTCCCTTCCGTCTTTCGATAGTTGGAAACTAAATATAATGGGCGTTATCATGACCATGCACGTTAAATTCTTGCTTTCGAAATTGGATGACACTGCTCGCGCTTTTCAGCTTTGAAATCTTGAAAGGCATTGTAAATGAATACTCTCGATTTTCCAAGAAAACTGAAATCAAAGCTTCCAAACATGCCAAGGTATTTTTTCTCCCTTCTGCCTTAAGAAAATTTCGATATTTTGAATCGTAATGATGCACATAAGATGTTTGCTTTTGGAAGGTGACTGATATGACACTGCTTCTATGCTTAGACTAAGATAGTTTGGAAAAATTTGTTATGAATTTTTGAAATTTGAAGTTAGATGACTTCATATACGTGAAAAAAAAAATCCTTCAAAGTGTGATAAATAGTGGGTGATGGAGCCAGTAATAAATGATAAGGCATGAAAATAAACTTTTGGTCCATTAAATGATCAAATTAGGTAGTTTCTACTGAAAATAGAATTCAAAGTCTGTAGGTGCTTGAATTCCATGAAAAGTGGTAGAGTTGGCAAGTATGTGATTTTCACCCACTAGTTTGCTCTCAGCCAATCAAATGAAAGGATTTTCAGTAGCTTATAACAGTTGTCAGTAAAAGTCACTGACAAAACTCTTCATGGAACGTTCCCTTATTAATTTCAGGATAGAAAATGAAAATTTCTTCTTTGAATAAATCTTATGTCTTGGAAAAAGCAAGATGTCGTTTATGATGATTGTTGTAATCTCATTGGAAAAGCCATTAAAAAATGGTAACAGTATATGGATGTGAAAAATAACGTAAAAATCACGTCATATTGTGGTCTTTAAAAAGTTGTTAAAACGTGGGAAATAATTGACGTAAAAACTCCGTCTTATTCTGGTCTTAGAGAAGACGTAATAAAGTGGTAAATAGTTTGACGTAAAATTTACATCATATTATGGTCAAACAAAAAGTGGGGATATATTGGTCATAAAAAAGACGTTGTATTGCCATCGCAAAATAGTCATCTATACGACGTATGACGTGTGGACCAGTTTGAGACCATTTTATGACGTCTTAAAGACGTACATCTGCTATCAGGGTAGGAATTCGTCAACACACAAACAGACTGCAGCAGGTGGGATATTAAACGTTCAACCTCACCATATTCTGATTTGCATTTCATTTACAATCATCGGCAATCCGCCCGAAAGTCTGGGCAAGATGTTGCGTGGTGACAGGGTGCTTAGCACAATGCAGTGGTAACAGAACTGCCGACGATGAAAAAAATTACCAAGTTCGCGAGTATTTATTATTTTGCACATAATTTCATGAAATACAACTCAGGACATTCCCTGAAAATGTAAAGAATTAATACAGATTCGCCACAGTGGTAGAACCTATTACGAATAAATTCCATTTTTTGACAAATTAGCGAAATTTAAACTGTATTCACCTCTTAACTTTTCCTAAAAATCCTGATTCTGTGTGGATTGACTGCTAACTTTCATTCAAGCCGTTTTTGTTATATTTATTTGTACGCAAATGGACGCGACCAATCGTATTTTTGTTGTATTATTTTTATGAAGCAACGGGCAAATTTCACTCTTTGAACCCAACTTTCGTAGATTTAAAGCGCATATTTCTCAAATGGTAGACCCGACCTTTCGCAAATCAAGTGGGCTGTTTTCACGAAATGTCGGTTTACGCGATTACCCAATGGTTCGAAGTAAGCCGTACCGATCTATCAACGAGTTATCAAGACCTCGTTACGAGTGTCAAGAGATTTCTACGAGTTTCCGATATACGACCAAAGAAGCTGAAAATGCATATTTCGTTTGTTTGTTTGTTTGTTTGTTTGTTTGTTTTTTTTTTTTTTTTGGGGGGGGGCGCTTGAATAAATTCAATTTAATTCCTTTCCATTTCAATAAAAGCAATAAAAAATCAAACATAATTATCAGTCATTGTACAATAATCTAATGACTTGAATCATAAAACAAAGAATATACACATCGTAACTATATTTGGGTTTCATTTTTTTTAAAGAAAACGCGTGGAAATCAAGGAGGGATCCAGTGAAAAGAAAAGCTTATAATGTTGATCCCTCGGATAATTTCAATCATAGCTTATAATTCTAAACAAATATGAATAAAATAATTTCTACAAAAGACGAAAGGTAATGACAAGCTTATCTATTATATTTCAATTTTGTTGTATATACAATAGCAAATTGTAGATTCGCAATTTAAAGACTTACGTGTTGCGACTAAAATATCTTATACTGCTTTCACACCAAGGTACGGTCGCTGCGACCGGTCGCTGCGACCGATGAAATCATAATGTGAAAGCATTTCATCGGTCGCTGAGTACGGTCGGTGAGGTACTTCAGCGACCGATCGCGACCGATGCAAGCTAATTGTGAAAGCACATCGTACTCAGCGACCGATCGAAATGCAATGACCCCCCATACATGCCTACGCACTATCTCTACTTCCGCTTCCGGCTAGGTCAGCTATACAGCGACCGATCGCTCTGGGCCTGACCAAATTTTGACGGAGGTGTGAAAGCACGTCCGATCGGTCGCTGGGTACGGTCGCAGCGACCGTACCTTGATGTGAAAGCAGTATCAGTTACAAAAACGAAAAGAATATAAGAAGCATGACATGAAAAGAAAATCAGAATATATAAACTGTACAAAAGGATAAGAAAACGGAGAAATAGGGTATAAGTATAGGAGTGGGCTTTAAAAGGATTATTTTGCTTAACATTTTCTCTTCTATTTATCTAATGCTAATTTTTGGAAGGTCTTGTATCCAAGAAAAAGGTGCGCAGTACAAAAATCCAAGATAGCCCTGAAAATCACATTTTTGCCATAACTCTGCATCATCTGAGGTTTTTTTAAAACTTGATTTGGTGTCATATCCTATGTTTATGGGTAAGGTAATCTGTTTATACAACGAGAAGTTCTGTCAAACCTGTAGAATTTAACCCTATTTGCATCGGGGGGGGGGGGGGGGGATTCTAAGCCCCCGGCCTTTATACAATTTTCGCCGCGCAATGAGATCCACTACATTATTTTCACACCATGCCACTTTCTGACCTATTCCTTTCAAGTCTTGTGCATTCTTTATACCAAGTTTATGAAAATCGGTTGTACCATTTAAACCGAGTCATGTAATCTTTTTTGACCTCATGTCAGCCCCAAACTTAGAATATCTGAGTTTGTGTACAAAACGAATGCTTTATCACCAAAATTATAATGATGAGCAACTTGACAGGCAACAAAACGGAATCAAGATGATTAAAAATAAAGCAACATGATCATGATTAACGCACAGGAAAATAAAAATTTTAAATCAATCGGAATAAGAAAGTGGTATGATTCAACGAAATAAGGAAAATGAAACTTAACATGAAGTACGCAATTACCTGACTCAACGGTCGTAGCAAAAGTAGTGCGGGTGTAGTTTGTAAGAGAATGTTCTGTGGAATGAGTTATAAGTTGTTATAACTTATTTTATTTATTTTGTTTCATTTTGTTTTGATTTACATAGCAAATAAATCTGATGAAGGCCTAGAGCCAAAAGCTTATCAATCTTGTGGTCCAGACCTGCGTCATCTTGTACCTTACCCTTCTTTGTCTCACGTATATACATATAAAATGGTACAACCGGCTGGCACATACATCCAAACCTCTCTCGCTATATATATATATATATATATATATATATATATATATATATATATATATATATATATATACACACACACACACATTTCGAAATTCAATCATAATTATTTACAAAAACAAGATAGCGATTTGGTAGAATTATCAAGTATATATTTCACATAAATATACATTTTGAAATACAGTAGAAGAACTGAGACGGGAAAGAGAGGAAGAGTAATCAGGAAGCATGAGAAAGAGAAGACAGAAAGGGGAGAGAGAAAGATAGGGGGTGTAAGGAGAAAAATAAAATCAGACGAGATGGAGATGGATAGACAAGGAGAGATGAAGAAAGATAGGAAATATGATAGAGAGATGGAAAGGGAGAGATGAAGACAGATAGGAAATATGATAGAGAGATGGACAGGGAGAGATGAAGACAGATAGGAAATATGATAGAGAGATGGACAGGGAGAGATGAAGACAGATAGGAAATATGATAGAGAGATGGACAGGGAGAGATGAAGACAGATAGGAAATATGATAGAGAAATGGACAGGGATAGACGAAGACAGGAAATATGATAGAGAGATGGACAGGAAGATATGAAGACAGATAGGAAATATGACAGAGAGATGGACAGGGAGAGATGAAGACAGATAGGAAATATGATAGAGAGATGGACAGGGAGAGATGAAGACAGATAGGAAATATGATAGCGTGAAGAGAAAATATTAGAAAAAGGAAAGGGAGGGAAAGAGGAAGATCGGGGTGAGGTAAAACGGTATGACATAGTATAAAATACAAGGTTATTAATAAATTCAAATCAAACAGAGAAATGTCTTAGAATTTAAAAATCATAATTATTGAACTAAGGCTAGAACGAAAGAGAAATAGAAAAAAAAGATAAAGAACACAAACAGACGAAGGGGAAGGAGGGAGGAGCGGAAAGAAGAGGAAACATTAAGATTATAAAACAGATTATAAATGAAAATAAAACATATGTCATGTTTGTACTAGCAAGAAGAGTCATTTGAAGGTGCACAAACAAAAAATTGAAATTATATACTTATTAAACAGGACTGCAAATTATCAAAGGAATCATGAGAACTTGAGAAATTTAAGATTGGTTATGATATTTTAAAGCCCAATGCAAAATTCTATGCAGTCATTATATGGAGACAAATAAAAAGAAACCAAGAAGGAAAAGCACTATTTTGAGTCGTTAGTATATCCACTCCAATTAACTGTTTCTATTTCTACAGGATGATAATTAGTTTATTATGATGGTTTTATATTATTCAAATCTGAAATTGAAATCTCGCCAATTATCGTCTACTTCTAAAACGCTTTATCCTTAAAACTTTTTTGAATTGCAATTTCAGATCACACTGAATAAAATGTAGTCGGTAGTCGATCCTTCCAGAAAAAAAGTAACCTGGAATTTTCTGTACTATGTTCTCAACAACGAACAGGAAACGATTTATTTCCAGAAAAAAAGTAACATGGAGTTTTCTGTACTATGTTCTCAACAACGAACAGGAAACGATTTGTTGGGCGGTGAGGAGATAGCAAACAAATCCGGCCAGATGTTTGGTGCAACTATCAAAAGCTCTGGACCTGATGGAACAGTACTGGTTAGTTTTTATGAATTTGTTTTTGCCACTTGTTTATTTCCATATTTCTTCGCTTGGCTTGAAGGTTTTTTTTTCTTCTTCAACTAGAGTATCCAAATTTGTTATCCCATTCCTTCATAAATGCTATGACATATCTTATAGTAATAATCAGTGCCATCTCTCTTTTTTTTCTTTGACATCAACTGATGGTGCTTTTCATTTTGGGAAATATATTCTTCGTGCCTACGCTCCTGGAAAGGAGTTAACCCTTCCATTTTGCTTCCTAAAAGAGGTAAAGAGATACAGCATTAAAAAAAAAAAAACAACAAAAAAAAAAAAACGAATACCTGCTTATGTGTTGAGGGGGGGGGGGGGGGGAGGGATATTGATGATCACTGATGAGTCTTGAATGGGACGGTGCTGATTACAAGTGTTCCGAAATGAAACAGAAGTTGCAGGGATCATGGGGTAAGGTGTCTGTGTACGTAAGGGGGGAGGGTTAAATCCTGAGCATGTGAACGGATATGTGTATATCCACACAGTATATATAGGCGAAATATAAAGAAATCATTGAAAAGTCAAAGTTCCCCAGAACTGTCCTATCCTTTCAATTTTTTTTTGCAAAGGTTGAATAAAATGTCTCGGCCAATGCTTTTAACCAGTAGACCACGGAGACGAGCCCGTGGTTTCGGCAATTCCAAGTTCGCTTAACCGACAGACTGACAAATCTTCAACTTTCACTTATTAATTCCTTTATAGGTGGAAATGGCAAGCCGCATGCCTCAGATGGATCTAAGCGAACAATTTGAGATCCATGTACATAATGTTAGAATAATATTTGTAGGGGTTCGATTCCAGGCGCGGAGACATTTTGCCAATGCTGCAATATATATATATATATATATATATATGTATATATATATTTCTGAAAAAATTCTGAAAATTCTGAACAATAAAAGCTAATGTTGGATTTACACATGGCGTACCTTCGACTCTTTTTGAAGTTATTACTGTCTACATTATACATACATACATATATATATATATATATATATATATATATATATGTATATATATATATATATATGTGGTGGGTGCTACATCGTATATATACATATAAAGTTGATAAAGGTCAAAGATAAAGGATGCCTTGGCTTTGAACACTTTCAAAGGGGAAAAAGATGTGGGGGGGGGGGGGGAGAGGAGCGGCTGTCAGGATTTGAAATCTTGGGCATTACTACTCTTTGTCCCTTTTATTCATTATGTACTAGGTATGTCGACCATTATACACGTGGTTCTACCATGTAGACAGTGATCCAAACACGAGACGGTTTCCGGTAGGAGGGTGCTTCTTCGCCAAACAGAACTTCACTCAGATCGAAACCTTCAATCCATGTAAATCAACAGGTATGTGTATCTATGTGAGCCCCCATTCTTCTTGTGAAGACGTAGGAGAACTGCTAGAAAGATGGTGAGAGAGAGAAAGAGAAAGAGAGAGAGAGAGATAAGAGAGAGAGAAAGAGGAGAGAGAAAGAGGAAGAAGAGAGAGAGAGAGGAGAGAGAGAGAGAGAGGGGAGAGAGGCGGAGAGGGAGGGGGGGGGGGGGGGTAGAGAGGGAAGGAGTCAACAAGAATAAATGCAATATTACTTATGTTAGGGATATCATTAACAATCGAAATTTGATAGATTTTCAAGTATACTGTTCTTCTGTTTTATCTAGATTCTTCGATGTTCTTTTCTCTGAGGTGTGAGGCGGGATTCAGTGCCACTGTATCCAAGGTACAATTGATTATCTACTCATAATAGATGAGTCTATCTCTGGTTTATTCTTCCCTTTCTTTTCATTATTATCATTCATATCATTGCAGTTGTTGTTTTGTTGTTACTATTACCATTACTATTAGGTAATAATAATGATGAAGATAATAATGATTATGAAAATAATAATATCTGCATAAATAATAATATATTACTTGTAAAGCGCATGAACCTGTGCATATACATAAATATAACTGAAAACTGAATTATAACTACAATTATTTAGATTGTGTGTATAACTGGTATACACTGTTTTATCGTCGGTCATATGAGTCACGAACAGTGAACCCTAGTATCTATTTGGCAGATATGTTTTATTCATTTATTTTTTAATTGAAATATATTCAAATCAGGATAACAAGAATCGGATATAGGTACAAAATCTGTTTTACATCCTGATCCTGAAAGATTGTGGTGGTGGTGGTGGGGGGGGGGGGTGAGAAAGATGGCCCTCAATGAAACTCGCCGTGTCGTACGGTAAATCAAGTCGCGCAAGTAGATAACGAAGACGTGTGTATGCATGAATATTGAATTATCTGATTATGATGTATCAGCGTAAGCTTTATCAAAGCACCAGTAGGATAATGATACAAAAATCGCTCTACAACATTATTAAACACCATGTAACATGACTCTGTTTCTGTATTATATATTTCAGACTGAATGGATAATAGGTGCTATTGGTACATTCTATGGCCAAGGTAAGTACATATAGAGTGTCCGTCATAATCCATAGAAGAGGTGTCGTGGTCTACGTCGCCGGACTGTAGATCACAAGGTTGGCGGTTCGAGTCCCGTCGTGGCACCAATGTCTTTTGGCGAGACATTAAACTACAATTGCCACTCTCAACCCAAGGGGTCGAATTGGTACCCGGTAGGAAGAGGTTCTTTGAAATGCTATCTAGAGCGCCTTAATGGCAGCCATGCTGCTAAAGCCGGGGTAATAACAGTGGAGCACCAGGAGGGTCAATTCTGACTGACATGAGCGCTATACAGGAACCTACCATGCTGCTAAAGCCGGGGTAATAACAGTGGAGCACCAGGAGTGTCAATACTGACTGACATGCGCGCTATACAGGAACCTACCATGCTGTTAAAGCCGGGGTAATAACAGTGGAGCACCAGGAGTGTCAATTCTGACTGACATGAGCGCTATACAGGAACCTACCATGCTGTTAAAGCCGGGGTAATAACAGTGGAGCGCCAGGAGTGTCAATACTGACTAACATGAACGCTATACAGGAACCTACCATGTGGATGTGTCGTAGTCGAATGGTTTAAGGTGCTTGACAGGAGATGCGAGAATAGAGGGTTCGATCCCCGGCACGGCACATACAGAGCCGTATCTAGGCATTGTGGCGCCTGGGGCAAACAGTGAAGTTGCCCCCCCCCCCCGAGTGCCCAAACGTATCTACATTATGGTGCAAGCGAGGGATCGGGGCGATCAAGAGGCGATTTTTTTAAAATTAGTCCGTAAAAATGTAATTTTTTGCTCATTTTACCCACATAGCAGGGAATTTGGCAGTTTACCACTGAAATTGAACGGTATAGAAGATCGAAATTAGATATTGAATTTTTTCTAATTTCTCAGTTTTAAAATTCGGAGTAAGATTAACGAAAACCCTTGAGAAATAGTCGAGGCCTTTTTTAATAGCAATGAAGGCGACAAAAATTGAGATTTCTTTCAAATGTTTAACCTTTTCAAACGCTGTATTATACTGGGGGCTCAGTATTCAGCGAGAGGCAGATGAAACTTATGATTGCGAGCAAAGCAACGACAACTGCATCATTATTTTTCAAATTCTGAACCCCCTTAAAAAGGACTATTTTAAAAAAGTCCCTTATATCTTGAATGGAAATTCATGCGAGGGAGCAAAGCGACCGAGAACTAGAAAAATGTGGTATTTTATGGCATTTTAAACCTTCAAAAAGTCTATTTCTGATGCATATATCCGATACCTGCGGATGGGGGAGGGGAGCGCATATCCTTAAAAGATTATGATTTTTCTTCATCGTTTCTCCTTTAACTCTTTTTCTTTTGTGCCCCCTCTAAAGTGCCTCCCTTATTAGATGTTTGAAATGTTTAATCTTTGCAAATGCATTGGGCAACACTAGGGGAGCAGTATGTAGCAAGAGACAGACAAAACCTACATGACAGCGAGCAAAACAACGACAATCGCATCTCACTATCTTTAAAATGCCGAACCTGTTTTTAAAAGCTTGTTTAAGAACTATTATTATTATTATTAATGGTTTGGCGTCACCTATGCCTGGGAGGGGAAAAGCGAATAGAATCACTGTAACCCTCAGGTCTCTCCTACCGATATCACTGATTGGGGGTGTGCAGGTGGACCACATACACCGGGGTTTCCCCCTACTCTTATAAGAATAGTGCAGTGGGATCTTTGACGTGCAAAGGTGGTGACTCTCCTTTACACGGGACCTCCATTTAACGTCCTATCCGAGGGACGGAGTATTTTCCACCGTAGCATAGCCTGCGTCTATGAAACCGGGCAGGGGCACGATAACACACAACGTAGGCTTCAGTCATCCGCCTTGGCTGGACTCGAACCCACGGTCTTTTGGTTCGAAAGGCAGACAACTATTATAGGAAGTGCAAAATTATGAGAGGAAATGATCATGCGAGGGAGCAAAGCAACCGAGCTTTAGAAAATTTTTGCAATTTAAACCCTCAAAAACTCTATATCTGATGCATTTACCCTGCGAATCGAGGGGGCGCAAAATCCTTGAAGATATATTGTTTTTCTTCATTTTTCCTTTTTTTCTCTCTCTTTTGCGTTTTTTTTCGCCCCCTCAAAGTGCCGCCCGGAGCACTTGCCCCCCTTGCCCCCCGTAGATACGCCACTGGGCACGTATGCCCTTGAGGAAGGCATTTTTATCTACATTGCTCTTTTATCGTACATTAAATAAATTTTCGTGCTATACAGGCATATTGATACCAACGTGTTTATGTGTGTGTTGAAAAAAGGAAGAATCCACTATTATTAGTAGTATGCACGAGGAAACATCATTTATGTACATAATTTCAGTGTATTTAATGTAATTATTGATTCAGTGTTGTGAAATATAAATTAAAGTAATGGATTAATTCTCGCAAAGCTATTTCGTCTGCATTTATAAAGAGCATAGGGATGCTAACATTATACGCAATATAAACACTATTTTTGTTATAATTATTATTAAGAGTATTATGATATTCTTCTTCTTATTATTATTATTATTATCTTCATTATTATTGTTATCATAATTATCATTGTCATTTTCATTACTATCATCAATATTCTTCTTCTTATTCTTTTTCTTCTTTTTTCTTTTTCTTCTTCTTCTTCTTCTTCTTCTTAATCTTCTTCTTATTATTATTATTACTATTATCATTATTATCATTATCATTGTTATTATCACAAAATTTTTTTTATTGTTATATTCATTCACACAAAATCATTATGCACCCCCTATGAAAACCATCTCTACTGTGTAAATGAAAAATTTACATTATCTAACTATTAACATTTCCAGAATCATGGTTCGGCTAATATCATGAATATAAAATAATCATTTGTAT
Source organism: Echinometra lucunter (assembly GCA_029962745.1). NCBI lineage: Eukaryota > Metazoa > Echinodermata > Echinoidea > Camarodonta > Echinometridae > Echinometra > Echinometra lucunter. Next base: position 126,796 of record CM057161.1, on the reverse strand, counting down.
ATGAAAGAGGAATCTACAAAACATGAAAAATGGCATGGCATATACAGCGTATTAGCGGTGAAATATAGTGTAGATGAGGGAGGGGGATGCCTCAGCTATAGAGATGAAAACATGCATCTTCAACGTGTTAATGTACACTTTACCCTATAAATTGTTGACCCTTGCCTCATTTTAATATGCAGTCATAAACCCAATGATAATGTACAGTAATTGTTTTTTCTCCTTGTAACATTTTTCTTCTAAACTTGCGAATGTTGATTATCATTTTGAAATTTTCCGTTCGTTGTATAGCATACTTATGTTTCCTTTGTAACGTTGTAATTGAATAGGTTGTGATGATTATTTTTCTTAAACTGTTGGCTACTGGAATCCAGTGATCCCTGTATTAAGCATTTGGCAATCAAATAATGCAGTAGTCAGTGGGTTAATCAAACTTAGCATCATCATCATTATCAACGCTTCTGGAATAATCATCATCTTTGTATAAATTAACTTGCTTTTTTTTCCTGTTATATTACTTTTATCAGGAGAATTGCTTGTTGGGAACTTCACAAGTAATACTTACAGACGGACTCAAGTAATCGATGACGCTGACTTTGACTATATCTACAGAGGTATGTACAGACATCGTAACTGTTTAATACAGCGCTTTTACAATTTAAAATCATCAGCTCGTTATATAAAACTAGCAGCACTTTTTAAATAGCAATGTGCCTAAAATGTCGCAAAGGAGGCTTAAAGACTATCATGAAATATCATACTTCCGAAAATCATAAGTATTTTCATTATCAACGTAACTGTGGTAACATGAAATGTCTTTCCATCCTTCTTATGGTTCTCAGATAAAGGCGTGTAAATGAAAAAAAAAGCAAAACATTTAGTCTGTCTGGAGAAATATTTTTAGATAAAAGACCGATTAAAAAAAAAAAAAAATCAAAATGGATATTTGAAGCCTCGTTGTGAAGTATGGGGTAGCATTTATGAAACAAATCTGAATTGTATACCATTACGTAAAAAATGGCTTTACGCGCTATCACGTTCAGTTCACTTATGGCACAATGGAAACCATTATTTGAAAAGTTAAAACTCTTGAATGTGTACTAACGGCACATACTCTGTATCTGTAGTTTTGTTTATGAAATGGAATGTTACCTAATGCAATAGTCCAACATTGCTCCTTTATACTGCATAATTATCAGAAAAGGCGGAAAAACCCCACTGTATGTACCAAAAGTTAGAACAACTAGAAGGAAATTTTCAGTTTTAAATTCGTATGTCAGTAGTTCTTTCTGGAATGATCTACCTCTTATTATGCAAACAAAGCCATCCGCATCAAGTTTTCGAAAAATACTTGTGGAATACCTGTTAAGTCACACAATAATTAGAAAGCTATTTGTGCTTTGATTATTTTATTGGAACTTTTATATGAATGACTAAGTTAAACTGCTCGGTATTTAATATTTGATGTAGTAGCTACACTCTGAAGTGTTAAATCGGCATTTGAAGGGATAAGGGAGTGCATTTTCGGAATGGTGTATTGGCACTTTGAGCACGCTGGATTCGGCGCTATACATGCTGGATTCCAACTTTTATACTGTAGTGTTGGATCCAGCATGTTCAAGGTGTTAGTGTGCCGTTTTGGAGATATAGTCGCTCCTCCACCCTTTTGAATGTTGGTTCAGCATTTCATTTCCTATAGTGTACATGGTGTATGTATGTGATACTGATTTTTTTTTATCCATTTATTTGTATCATAGTTTTGTTAATATTCTACTGCATAACATAACAATATATCATATCTGTTTTGTTTAGCCATGTATTTCAACATTTTGAAGGTACGGGGGGGGGGGTGTTTAATAAAGCTGTTCGTAAGTTACGCACGACTCATACGCACGACTAGTGATATGTTCTTGTGCTACATGTAAATGATTGAGATTCTGATTACCACCCAACAACATATTTCAGTCGTGCATAAAGTCGTGTGTAACTTATGAACAGCTTTATGCAATACCCCCAGGTTCGATTAGCATTCATGCTATATCCTGGTTCCTTTTATCCTTTAACTTTGTTGCATTCTATGTCTGCATGTCTTGTATGTTTGTTATGGGATATTAAATTTCAAGTTCAAGTTCAAGTGCATATTTATTTTGACATATTAGGTATTGTGGAATATTTCCTAGCTTTAAAGTCTGCTTTACCCCGTGTAACCTTTGTAGGTACCTGCCGTCTATTTCAGATTAAGAGCCATCCTAATGTAAAGTGAATGAGTTGTTTAATACGGTACACGTAAAATGTTTCTAATGTGATCAGTCTAACCCTGTGATGTCAACAGGATATGTAGCTCATGTGCCATTTATGGTCAAAAGGGTCTAGAGAAACCATGATATAATTAAATCAAACTATGATGAAAAAATATCTTCAGAGACCCATACTTTTAAAAAATAGGCACGACTGACCCGAGGGCCCATATTCCCCCCCCAATCCAGAATTAACCGGCATAAAACACTGTTAAGGTGCCAAATTTCATGCTATTACGAATAAGCCCACACCGACTGGCCAGACTAAGGCAGTGGCGGCACCAAGGGGGGGGGGGGCATGGGGGGCGTTTGTCCCCCCACTCAGAAGCTTTGCACCCCAAGTTGCCCCCCCAGAAATTTTGAGGACTGAAAAGAAAAATTATACAGTAATTTGTAAATAAGTAGATGTTGTCATAAGCATCATATTCAAGCTGTGAAGTACTCTAAAATACCATTTTCGCTCTTCAAAACTTCGATTGAAAACCAAAAAGGTGGTTATTTTTGGCTCCCTCGCTTCGCTCGCTCGTCATATTCTTCAATTTCTTTTCTAAAATGTGATTAAAAACAGGAAAAGTAGCCATTTTTGGCTCGCTCGCTTCGCTTGCTCGTCATATTTCAGAATATTTATTTAAAAATCCGATTAAAAAAAAAAAAACGGTTATTTTTTGTTCGCTCGCTTAGCTCGCTCGTAAAATTGATATTAAAATGTCTGTAAGTGGGAAAAAATAGTCCAAAAATTCAATTATCCCTCCCCCCTCCTCAAAGTGGATTTACGCCGGCGACTAAAACTCGCGCTTCACGCTCGATTTTTCCATACACGCTAAAAAAATTGACTGCCCTTGCCCCCCAGCATTTTCTTTTGCCCTCCATTTGCCCCCCCCCCCCACTTTAACAATCCTGGTGCCGCCACTGGACTAAGCCTGCAGTGTTTATATTTTTGTACTAAGATTTTGACTCTATTTAAACAGGTCATTCGGTAGCATTCGGAGATTTCTTTGGTGATGGTGAAGTAGAATATGTCACCGGGATACCACGTGGTACAGTCAATCTCCGTGGACTGGTATGCTAATCCTCCAATCATTACATCTCCGTAAAACTATATAAAACTTGAAAAGATATGCGTTTCCCATTTTGTTTGTGGTTTGGATTAGAACTAGTACTTTCATGACCATTGATTAAATGGAACGAAGGAGTATTTATTGTAAATCAGTAGAGTTCATAAATGTTGGAAAAATGCTATAAAATGTAGAGGCGGTCATTCGACATAACCTTTAGCAAAATTTACTCTTGTCTTCTTTCGTCAAAAATAAAGAGACCAGGCTTTGGTTCTGCTGTGGACTTGTACAGTAATATTTTCAGTATCTTTTAACATTATCCTGCAGTAAGTTTATATAAAAAATCTCACTCTTGAAAGTCTGAAAGAAACAGGGCTTAGATAGCAGGGGGTGGAGGAATTTATCCCCCCGATTTTTTTTTTTTTTTTTTTTTTGGGGGGGGGGATGGGTAGGTGGTGTGTACAATCACCCCCAGGTTTTTATTGGAAAAAAAAGAGCAAAACTGTCATTATTATTATCATTATTATTATCATTATTAGTATTTATTATTAGGTGGTCTGTCATCTTTGACAGATCACCTCTTAATTTCGTCAGAATTTTCTTTAGGTGGTCTGTCATCTTTGACAGATCACCTTCTAATTTCGTCAGAATTTTCTTTCTTTATTATTTATTTTTCTTCCTTCCAAGCACTTTTTTGTGCACTCGAAATCTCAGAATCGGCTGGTTCAAATTGCATGAAATTTCAGTCAGTTATCAATCGTCATAAGATCTCGCCGTTCCATTTATTTTCATGTTCATCGGGTCATCGTGACGTCATCCAGGCGCCATTTTGTGAAAATCACCTTAGGGTCATATCTTCATAACGGATGGGCATTTCTCATTCATGTTTGGCACGATTAAAGTTAATTTTAATCCAATAAATTTCAGAAAGTTAGACGCGCGCGTACGCGTACGTCCGCGCGTCAATGCGCGCGCAAAAATTTAAAATGCTCAGAATCGCTTCAAATTCATTTTGCACACGTTTCAGGCCATTTTAAGCAGTTCAAAAAATTGCGCGCGTCCGCGTCCAGATGCGCGTCATACGCGCGCGCACATCCCAAATAACGTTAAAACGCCGTTTTTTCACTTGATTTGCATTCCTGATACTTTTCTTAACAATTTCCATCAATTTAAAACTGATTTTGACTAACCATAAGGTCGCACTCGCTCGTCAAAGTTCAAAATTCGTGCGGGCGTCTATTGGGCAAATAATGTAAAAACATGCAAAAACATGCCCCTTTTAAATCCGTCATAGCTCCTTAGAATGCGTGGAGACCCCCATTTTTTTTACATATTCTGAAAGCTTATGAGTTGTAGATGTGAATCCATGACAAAATTTTACTCTGTCGATGCTATGACGTCATCCTATTCTTATGTGAACTCAAAATTTTGATTTTTAATTTTTGACGTTATATTTTTTGCCTTTAACCGAGACTATCTCGCTTATTATTCATTGATTTTCACCGAGATTTCGATATGTTGTAGCTGAGACAATTCTCTACAAATATGTAATTCAGTGTTACTCATTTTGATGACGTTATCATGGTCTAAATTCACGATTAAAGGTACAATGTCAATTTTTCTCATTTTACGTGTATTCTCTATAGGACATGACCTTTACGTAATTCTTGATTATACATTCTCGTCTTCTTTGATCAACATCTCCCTTATTTCTGCTTGATTTTCGCCCATCTTTAAGTATGTTGCAGCTGATAAAATTACCTATCTTATGAGTTCATATCTTTTTTAAGTAAGTGTCGAAAACATGTCGAAATTTCGACTGGAAAACCTGATATTAGAATTCCGTTTTGAATCTACGTGTTATCTCTATGAGCTGTTTTCAGGTATACCTTCAAAGCACTTCCCTATGCTCAAGGTCCTTGGTTCGAGTCTCGGAGGGAAGGGGGCATTTTTTTTCCTTTTGCTTTCTTTTTACATGTTATATTACTAGCCTCTTTAACTATATAATTACAAATACAGTCACAGTCAATGAAATAAACTGCTGATTTTGGCCCGTTATGACAATTGCAATGCAGGGCACAGTAGTTTATGTACAGCCCTATAGAAAATCTGATTACTTCAGGTGAATTTAAGCTTTAGATCATCTTTTCAGTATGCTACAATATCAAATCATCCAATTTCTATGACGTTAGTCTCCTATCGAGACGTAAAAATTTTATCAAAAGTCTTACCAACGAATTTATCACGATCCATGTCGAAACCTAAAAGATGCCGACAGACCACCTAATTCGTCATGTGACGAATTCAAATGTCTCGTTATTTTTATTTCTTCAACCCACCATTTTTGTGCACTCGAAATCTCAGAATCGGCTGGGTCAAATTTCATGAAATTTTCGTCAGTTATTAGTCTTAACAAGATCTCGCCGTTCCATATATTTTCATGCTCATCTGGTCATCGTGACGTCATCCAGGCGCCATTTTGTGAAAATCAACTTAGGGTCATATCTTCATAACGGAAAGTCATTTTTTATTTATATTTGGCATGATGAATGTTCATATCAGTCCAAACATTTTCATCTATTAAGACGCGCGCGTACGCGTACGTCCGCGCGTCAGTGCGCGCGCAAAAATTAAAAATGCTCAAAATCGACTCATATTCATTTTGCACACGTTTCAGGCCATTTTAAGCAGTTCAAAAATTTGCGCGCGTTCGCGTCCGCATGCGCGTCATACGCGCGCGCAGGTCCCAAATAACGTTAAAACGACGTTTTTTCAGTGGATTTGCATTCCTGATACTTTTCTTAGCAATTTCCATCAATTTAGAACTGATTTCGACTAACCATAAGGTCACACGCGCGCGTCAAAGTTCAAAATCCGTGCGCGCGTCAATGGGGCAAATAATGTAAAAACACGCAAAAACATGCCCCTTTAAAATCCACCATAGCTCCTTAGAATGCGTGGAGACCCCCAATTTTTTTTACATATTCTGAAAGGTTATGAGTTGTAGATGTGAATCCATGACAAAAATTTATCTTATCGATATCATGAGGTCATCCTATTCTTATGTGAACTCAAAATTTTGATTTTTGATTTTTGACGTTATATTTTTTGCCTTTAACCGAGACTATCTCGCTTATTATTTGTCAATTTTCGCCGAGATTTCGATATGTTGTAGCTGAGACAATTTTCTACAAATATTTTATCAGTGTTACTCATTTTGATGAGGTTATCATGGTCTAAATTCACGATTAAAGGTACAATGTCAATTTTTCTCATTTTACGTGTATTCTCTATGGGACATGACCTTTACGTAATTCTCGATTCTACATTCTCGTCTTCTTTGATCAACATCTCCCTTATTTCTGCTTGATTTTCGCCCATCTTTAAGTATGTTGCAGCTGAGAAAATTCTCTGTCTTATGCATTCATATGTTTTTAAAGCAAATGTCAAAAACATGTCAAAATTTTGACTGGAAAACATGATATTAGAATTCCGTTTTGAATCTACGTGTTATCTCTATGAGCTGTTATGCAGGTATACCTTCAAAGCACTTGCCTCACATTCTCAAGGTCCCTGGTTCGAGTCCCGGAGGCAAGGGGCAATTTTTTTCTCCTGTTGCTTTCTTTTTACATGTTACATTACTATCCTCTTTAACTATATAATTACATATACAGTCACAGTCAATGAAATAAACTGCTGTTTTTGGCCCATTATGACAATTGCAATGCAGTGCACAGTAGTTTATGTACAACCCTATAGAAAATCTGATTCGTTAAGGTGAATTCAAGATTTCGATCATCTTTTAAGTATTCTACGATATCAAAATCATCCAATTTCTTTGACGTTAGTCTCCTATCGAGACGTAAACATTTTATCAAAAGTCTTACCAACGAATTTATCACAATCCATGTCGGAACCTAAAAGATGCCGACAGACCACCTAATTCGTCATGTGACGAATTCAAATGTCTCGTTATTATTATTATTATTATTATTATTATTATTATAATTATTATAATTATTATTATTATTATCATTATTATTCTCATTATTATTATTATTATTATTATTAATATTATTCTCATTATTATTCTCATTATTATTATTATTATTATTATTATTATTATTATTCTCATTATTATTATTATTATTATTATCATTATTATTAATATTATTCTCATTATTATTCTCATTATTATTATTATTATTATTATTATTATTATTTTTATCATTATCATTGTTATCAAGATTCTTATCATTTTTATCGTAAAAGAAATCCACTAAAAGTGTGCACTAGAGCCTTCACTTTCAATTCTTAAATATGGATAACGCCCTCTTGAAAAGCTAGGTCGCTTCGCTCCTTTGCTTTCGAGTTTCTTCGATGATTTACATATTCTTGCCCCCCCCCCCCGAAAAAAAGGCCTGCGTACGCCCCTGCGTCCAGCTAGGGGATCATCCCCCAGGTCCGAGGACGTGTCTACGCAACTGTAAAGAAAGCTTGTTGGCTATACTAGTACCGCTTCTTTTTACCCACTAGACATTTAAATCAGGTTGTTGTTAGATTTTTTTCTGTCGGGTGCTGCTTTGTTCGGTTTTGTGCCTGGAGGGTTACGACTTTCTTCGGTTTTCATTCGGGCAAAAGAGAAGAACAAAAAAAAAAAACCAAAAACAACAAATGAAAAAAAAAACCAATTCCATTCAGAGAAACTGTATCAATATTGATTTGGTCGACAACAGTCAGGCTCAGCTTGGTAATGAAACCATACCCATTCTGAAAGCCCCCGCTCTTCTGGCATTGTTCCCCACTCGTCCCCGAAAAATAATGTTCATGGAAGTATCTTTCGAGCATGTTCGAAAGATCTCACCGCGATCAATTCTGTAGCCCGGCCCTAAAACGATCACTGACCGACAACTTCGATATCAGACAGACGTAAAACTGACAGCAGACCGAACCTTGCTGATTTCAAGCCGATCAATGACACAAAAGTTTTAGGTGTCGGGTCGATTTGGGTTAGGCCGTTCTGGCAGTGTATATGAATATAGGGTTGAAAATTGACATCAGACCAATTGACATGCTCAGAAGCCGCGGAACGTTTTTGAAAGGGGGGGGGGGGGGGGAGGGGGCTGAGCGTACAAACCATTTCCGGGTTTTTGTATACAGAGGCCTACGTGTCTACTCAAAAAAGTGGGGGGGGGGGGGGGGTGGGAGGTGGGCTGCTGCATGTTTATACATTTTATGCAGACTTCTTAAACGAAAGTTACTCTTGAAGACTTAAAACTTGCTACAGCTTGCCAGGCATAGCAACAATAATAAATGCTAAGTGATTCCAAATAACTAGATAAGAAGTATGCATAGCAGACGAATTTAGCATTAAGTAACCAGGGATTCTGGACAGAAACATATTGAATTGAAATACGTTGTGAACGGGGGAGGGGTTGGGGAGTATATACCCCCACTTTTTCCTTTGGGGGGGGGGAGGAGATGGCGTGCAGAAATATATCTTCACTTTTTAAAGAGGAAATAGTGTTTAATAATTTGTTGAAATTTTTGATAAATCTATCATAAGCAACAGTTATGGTAGTAAAATCTCTATTTGAAATGCTATTAAAACCGAGATTTATGATTAGAAGGTCCCAAGAGCATGTGTGAGGATGGGTCTGTACTCGTATGTGAGGACGCGATTGAAATTTCGGGAAAAGATTTCGATTATCCCCTAACTCATCTAAATGGATTAACGCCGGTGTTAAACGGTTCTATTAATATCATGTTGTACAATCGGATAGGGGACCAATACAGTTTTAACCTTTTGAAGTATAGCATTCACGTGTAAACATCGATCCGTTCTATATGATAGGTGGAATTTCGCGATAGGGGCCTTCATCGCTACCTGACGATTAACGGATACCAAATCGGATCGTATTTCGGACATTCCCTAGTCGTGGCTGACTTCAACAATGACGGGTATGTCAACATTCTCTTTGTCTGATGAATTAAAGGATCAGAAATTTTTTATCAAATGTTCCACCGTGCCACCCAATGACAATACTGGACAAAAATAACCATCAGTTTTTAACTGACCATGGAGCCTATTAACATTGCATCCATGCTTCTATTCATTGTGGTAGAACAGAAGGGTGAGGATGGGTGATGGGCAACCTTGGACATCCTAATTATCTTATTGATTTATCTTTCTGTTGATTATGATCAAAATTGGAATAAAACCAATACCTTTTTAAGAAAAGTCAACTCACTTGACTGCAGAAAATAATTCAAATATTCCACAATTTTGTGAATGACAATGCTTAATATGACTTGAAATTTCTCACTGTGCACACTAAGAAAAAAGGTTCGGATTTGCACCCCTCAAATGGTACCAGGAGCTCCTCTAAGGGTGCAACTCAAAGAAGCATTATGCACCATTAAGGGCGCACCTTTAAGGTTGCATGGTTGTACCCTTTAGTGAAGGTGCAAATTTGCACCCTTTTGGATGCAAAAATTTCTGCACCTCTAGGGTGCATAATTGCACCTTTACGGATGCAGAAGGGCCTTTCCGAGTGCAAACAGATACAAAAGGGTGCATCTTTGCACGTTTTTCATAGAGGGTGCAGGTTTGCACCCCAGAAGGTGCTGCTAGTGTAGCATTTGAGGTGTAAAACTGTACCTTTTTTCTTAGAGTGTGCGTACATCCATTGTAGGTACGATGACATTGTTATCTCCTCTCCGATGTACACGGCTGTATCAATCTCAGATGGTTGGGAAGTGGGTAGGATTCATATTTATTACAACGATCAACAGGTAATTGAGTAGGATTTATATCAATATTACAATTATCAACAGGTAATTAGTTTCATTCTGGTGGTTGGGAAGTGGGTAGGATTCATATTTATTACAACGATCAACAGGTAATTAGTTTTATTCTGATAAGTGAGTAGGATTTATATCAATATTACAATTATCAACAGGTAATTAGTTTCATTCTGGTGGTTGGGAAGTGGGTAGGATTCATGTTTATTACAATGATCTTTAAGTAAATTCATACTTTTTTTCTGGTATAGACTGAATCATTATGAGCTCATAAATGACATAAATTTTCATAAACTGCTGAAAGATAAATTTTCTCCATTGAGTTGATTTGAATTGAAAAGTTTTTGATTGATATTGCGCTTCGTAGCAGCTCCCCAAAAGAGACTTAATTGTGTCGGGCTATACAGGTTTGGTAATATACATGGTGTACAAAACTAATTTAAAACAACAGAATTGGTAAAGAATTGTACATTCAGTTATAAATATGATATAATCGATTCTCGGTGTCAAACCAAGATGGTGAAATTATTTCTTGATTGTGTATAAAATGTTACCCAAAGTGTAACCGTACAACTGATACCGTCCTGTAACTTGCTTGGGGCACTCTTTTTCTGAATGTTCTTATAATCTGCACTTTTGGCTTTGTTCAGGGTGGGTTTCCAGTATCTCACACAATTAGTGGCGAGTGGCCAGGTGGACGATTCGGATTTGCCATGATAACCATTGGTGATATCAACAGAGATGGGTATACAGGTATCTATCATCGCCAGCTACTTTCTATTAAACCTATGTTTTAGGTCTCAACGTCAAGGTCAAGGTCAAGTAGAAATATGAATGCAAGTGATGCTCGAGAATAAGTTCATTATGCAATCTATTCACACTCAAGTTTATTGCTGTGTGCATTCTATGGAAAAGTTTATTGCTGTGTGCATTCTATGGAGAAATGAGCTAAGTAAAATAGGAATCCTGGTAGAATGCAATCCCAATGACCTCAGCGACAGCACAACGAAACGAAACTCTGGGCACAAAGCGTACGAGAGCATGAATACACGCGCACTTCCATCGTAGGACAATATACTTGATTCCACTTCACAACCCCTTTTTTAGTTTCCTTTGTTTTAAAGAGTGAGTCCGAAAATGAATAACACACGACTGAATTAGGAATGACTGTATGATATCAGCTGAAAGATTTTCATATACCCTAACAGGTCCAAAATGAGATAGCAAAGTTATAGGCCTATCTCTTGGTATGGGACAAAATGAATGATGACGACGAGTTCAAAATTTTAATCACATCTCAACAAAAACAGTAGACTGAAAATTAAACATAAATCTAGTGTTCAGTTAGGGTCTAGTGGTAATGTCCACTGTCAGCTCTTGGTCTGGTGGAACTTACTGTGATGGGACCCTGGTTCGAACCTGAGCCACATCTTTCGGATGATGAGGTCTCAGACCTAAATAATCATGCTATAGATTCATACATGTCTGTAAAAGCCCAATTATACACACAAACACACAAACACACAAACGCACAAATACACCCACACCCCCACACCCGCCCACACAATAAAATGCATATATATTTGTTGCTTGTTCTTTCAGGATATTATGGTGACCCAGAAGTACGCTCGATAACAGGTCATGTGCGACGCGAATTTCGCGACCTAGTCGCGAAATTCGCGAATAGGGTCACCAATTTCGTGATCCATGACCGTGAAATTCATGTCCCGGGACCCGAAATTCGTGACCCGAGACGCGAACGTTGCGACGAGGGTTGCAAAATTCACGCCCTGTAGTCGCGAAATTCGTGACTTTGGGTCGTGAATCTCATGACTTTGGGTTGCGAAGTTTGCGACTTAGGTCGCATATTTGACGACCTACGTCGTGAATTTTTTGTACATGGCTGAGCGGGACCGTATGAACCGGAAGAAGATATTGAGCGGAAGAAAATGACCCATTTTCGCGTCGTTGACGTTGTCATCTTAACTCTGCCGTATATCAAAAGATATCGAAGAAGAAGAAGATCTTCAAGAAGTCAGACTTCCATCATCGTCAACAACGGCCATGTGTTGATAGCTGACACAAAGTCACGCACGTGGACCACAGACGTGCACGTGCGCATCGTACACATAATATGTTGATCGATTCACATCCTTCGCACTCGCACCGCTCAGCCATGTACAAAAAATTCACGTCTTAGGTCGTGAAATATGCAACCTAAGTCGCGAAGTTCGCAACCCAAAGTCATGAAATTCACCACCAAAAGTCACGAATTTCGCGACTACAGGGCATGAACTTTGCAACCCTTGTCGCAAAGTTCGCTTCTCGGGTCACGAATTTCGGGTCCCAGGTCATGAATTTCACATCATAGGTCACGAAATTGGTGACCCAAATCGAGAATTTCGCGACTAGGTCGCGAAATTCGCGTCGCACATGACCTGTTATCGAGCGTACTTCAGGGCCACCATAGGATATACATGTATACTCCTTCCCTTGGAACATTATATCTCTTATTCTCAGCACCACATTTCGTTTTCAACAGATCTGGCAGTTTCAGCACCATATTTTGGAGAGGAAAAAGAAGGTCGAGTTAGTATCTTCTTAAGCACTGGATCGCGTGGTTTATCGTCTACTCATTCTCAGGTATGTATGAAATGATGGTTCTTATTTCATCGGCAGCATATACGTAATTTCAGAGTTTACAGGTTATTTTTCACACGCCCTTCCTCATCATATCCCATACTTCAATTTTCGAGCAACAACTTTGAATTTGAGGACAACTTTGGACATGTGGAGAGACATAATTATGGCAGTATTGGCCACAGTTTACTATCATACAACATATAGCGTAACGTATGTTTCTATACGAAGTTGTGCACAAATGAAGTTGGAGTTGGTCAAATTTTGTGCATTGATGTCTCAGGTTTGTGGATGTCGCAGCCACACCACTGATTACGAGTATTATGAAACAGAGTCATACGATTAAACAGACAACCTCGATAGATTACAATTTCAATGTTATTCCCGTATTGATTGGTCGTTTATGTCTGTGTTGAGCATTTGTGTTTGTTCGTTTCGAGGGCATTCCTTCATTCCTCAACCTGAAATTGGAAAATAAGTAATACTGTGTGCAATTTGATTGCTTTTTATATTTAACCTTTTGGTTATGTACAGTATCTGGTAAAAATTACATGCCTTTCTACTATTTTGAGACATTCTGAGAAACTCTGTCGTGAATGCCGTTCGTGTTTTGTGGCCAATAGTTGCAGCCTATTGAGATAGAGGCTATACAAATTATATTCGATTTCACGCGAACGCTTAAAGTTGTTTCTTTTTGTTTGCTTTTTTCTCTTCATAATCGATCTTATAGCATATCACCCCCGTCTCAGTTTGGTATGAGGATAAAATCTTTTGGATTTTCTCTGGCTGGTGGTTTAGATATGGATAACAATACTTATCCAGGTAATCATTCAATTTGTCAGTATCGTTCACATTATCAACCATATCCTGTTCATAGTTATCAAGTTAATAGTAGCAACTGACCAAGCCATTATAGTCTAAAACACAGGAACCGTAGGAAATAAACATTTTTATTTCATCAGATGTTTATGGTAACCGTGGTAACTCTGTATTTACCTTTTATACCACAGATAGTTCTTATGGATTATAAGCTTCAGTGTATTCCTAAATGAAAATTTAAAAAGATAAGATAGAATAGCAGAATAAAAATGATTTCAAAGTGAGTCTCTCTAGCGTGAAGAATTCTTGGTTGCGATTCTCCCAAAGCACGTAATAGCTGTATCTTCTTGTATCTATGAAAGTGTACGACAGAAATATTTTCTTATATTGATTTGTCCATCAGACTTGGTGGTAGGCTCCTATCTGTCATCAACGGCTGTGCTTTTCAGGTAAATGTTTCAAATTCAAATTCAGTTTGTTTCGGTGGTGTTGGACTTTTTCTTACTTCATAAGGTATAAGATGATAGACTAGACAAATACCTTTTCCATAAAAATCGAGAAACTCAAGAATAGACAACCCAGAATAAAAAAGTGTAAACTTTATAGCAAACCGCACTTCCCCTGTTCTTCCTTAATACTGGAAAACGCATTTTGATTCAATTCAGTATTCAATTCTTTAATTTAATTCTCAATAAAACATAGACATGATTTTTTTTTTTTCACTTCAATAAAACATTTATTTTTCTTCCAATTTCACTTGAGTTTACAATCATTTCTTCTTCTTTTTTTTTTGTTTGAGTACATTTTATACATAGTAACAACATAATATATTTCAATGACATAATAGGAAGAAGGCGAGGTCCCTAAAAGCAAGTGCTTGTGGCGGGCTCGCCTGAACAACTTAGAACAATAATTACCGTATACATGTATAGGAGAGCGGAGGGGAGAGCTTGTTAGAGTAAAGAGAAAGAAGAAACAAGTAGTAGAAGAAGACTGCAACAGTAATCGCTTGAAATTCGTAGCATGCATGTAGCATGATGACTATGGCAAGATTATGGTGTACAGTACGGTTTACAGTATACATTTACTGTTTTCAGGAAAACAAACAATGGTGATAGGGTTCAGTCCCAGCCAGCAGTTATCAAATTGCTATAAATAATTATTTTAACCGAGAGTAATCATTAGTGCGTATTATTTACAATTTCGGTACATATCCAAACAAGTCACAAAACGATTCGAGGGAAACTAGTCACGTATCATCTAAAAATTTTGAACATCATATATTATTTGACAGAGGAAATATCTTTAATATTTTATCATTTCTGATTTTTATTTTTTTTCTTCAAATTCTTATTTACCGTGGTTGTTTTTTTTAAGTTCCAAAGTCAAACATATTTACGAGCGTAGATGATTTATCGGCTGGGTGGGACTGAGCCCAATTCATGAATTGTAATTAGATATCAGACATTTCTTGAGCTTCCAAGTGAAGCTTGCAAGAGACAAAGATTTTCTCATAGTTTCAGGATAAGTCATTCCAGAATTTTGGACCGATAAAACGGACGTTATGTTGAAAAAATAAGCTTACGGTGTTTGGGGAATATAAATGTTCTCAGTAGATCTAGTGTCATACTTATGGATATCTGAAACACGTTGGGAAAGTTCGTAGAACTGAAATGGTAGTTGTGAGTTTAGACATTTATGCAAAAAGGTACACTGTTGAAGATTATTCATATCTTGAATGCGAAGTAACTTACGAGATTTGAATAAAGGGTCACTACTAGATACAAAACATAGTATTATACTACCACCCCCCCCCCCACAGATTTTGAGAATGAGGGGTCAACAAAAAAGAGGCAAATAGCCTTATAGTACGTTGACCCCAAATTAACAAAACATACGTTATACATAATCAAACCTATCATAACCAAAACACACACATAAAAAAACCACCAAAAACACTTAAAGTAAAAAAAAAAAAAAAAGAATCAAAACTTATATATATTTTTTTCATTTTATCTATTTGTTTGGTGAAACCATCCTGCTTTGATTATTATTAATATTTGTTTTTCAGTGTTTTTTTTAAAAGGATAAAGAAATTCTCATACATAATGAATTGAATGTTCGTACAAACAAGAGGTACATACATGACAAAAGAATAAGATGTATTAGTTAACATAATATCAAATAAAATACTTAAACGTATTACTTGCCATTTCCGTTATGGGATCGATGCGATTTTTCTTAAAAGCAATCATTCAGTCCAAAGTTTCTAAATGTTTAAGAGTTCGTGAAAAGGAATGCAATAGTGGAGTAATGTTTTGAATATTTACTAGTAAATATGAATATTATCTAGCAAACATGATTACTGTTTATGAAAATGAAAAAAAAATCGTAAATGAGATAAATCTCTGCATCGGAGAATAAAACATTGCGTGTATCTTTCTTTTAAACCAATTCAGTATATCTGTTCAGAGAGAAATTTCTTTTCACAATTTAGAAATAAATGAGATAACGTCTGTGCTTTTGAAAAAAGGTACATGTTGGGAGGTACTTTCACCTATTTAAGAAGAAATTTGAGTTGCAATATCCTATGAATAAGATTGAATGGGAATTCCTCATTCTATATCTATAGAAGATTTATAAAGAAACGTAAAACGTGAATCCAAATCAATGAATCGTTTAAATCACTTTGTAAATCGCTTTTCCATTTATCCTGTTGATCTGCTTCTGAGGTTTTCAGTGAAAATTCAGAGTGAACATGATCAACCGCTTCCATATATTTAATGGTGTCTCACTTCTTCTTCCTTCTCAATTTTGATTTAAAATTGAGGTCGTAAAAAAACTCAGATCACCATTCCGATGTATGTTGATACGTTGGTACGTAAATTATCTGAGGCTAGATAAAGGAATGCCTTGACATATGTTTCATTACAATTTCCAGTTAATCATATCACATTTTTCAAAATTAATTTTGCAAACCAGATACTTTCTTGAAGTCATCAATGCTTTGACACATTTACCTGTTTACGAATATTTATTCATCGGGTTTAAGAATAATAACCGTGTCATCGGCATATTGACTAATCTTTACCATCTCATTTAATATCCTTAACCAATGATTTTTTTTCGTTTTGTCTGACAACTCAGTACTTCAACAGCAACGATAAACAGATATGGAGACAATATGGCATCCCTGTATCACTCCACGTTTTATCACAAATGCACCTGATGAATAAAACTTATGATGACTCGTCCTTGTATCTTTGTGTAAGTAATTATCACCCATTTGATATAGCACTCATTCAAAATCCAAATGCATATAAAGAGAATTATCTATAAAATCTAGTCAATCATAATTATGGAAAAGCCTTTTCAAAGTCAATACTCGAGGGCTAAACTATGAATATTTGCTGCTTTGCCAATATTTTGTATACATGAATACTAATTATACATTCTCTCAAATGAAACGACACTTCAATAAAACCATCATTACCAGGGACATATATAGCGGGGCGGGGCGGGGGGGGGGGAGGGGTATAGGGATGCATCCCTCACTTTTTGAAGTAGATGTACGTGTATATATGAATCAATGGGGAAATCATCCCCCCCCCCCCCCGGGTAAGAGGACCTGTCTTCGCTAATGATCATTACCTATCAAAGACCCCAAATCTTTCTTAATTCGCAATGAGGGAAGTTTGGCTAAAATCTTGTAATCGCTGTTTAGAAGCGATATCGTTCGCCATTTTTTTAGAAGTATTAAATCTTTAGCCCTTTTTGGGTAATAAAGTAATGATACTTGTGCGCATAGACAAAGGAAGTATTTTTTTTAAGCAAGGAAATTAATACAGAATTTTGTATTCGTTTCACCTTCTGAAACGCATTTAACTTAAGTTCGTATACAATAACACCTCGAACAATATCTTCATGTAAATTTTCAAGCATTCTTATTTATGAACAAAACACTTGAACGAAACCCGCGTTGCGTTGTGTGATATAAATTTCTCATCAGCGACAGAAACAAGCACATACTTCATTCTTTATCATGTATAACTGAAGGGGTTCCTTTATGTAATAAAATTCAAAGAATGAAATTATTTTTCACCTCTGGTATTTTCGTATATACACGATGTTGTGAAAGAAATCTCTTTTTTTTGGTTTCCACTCAAGGTCTCGTCCTGTAGTTGAGCTGAATGTCACTTTGGCGTTGAATGGAAGTGAAGGAATTGATCTAGATGATCGTAATTTTCTCTTGGCAGACGGATCGAGAGTACCGAGGTAATAAGTTATAGAAGTATGCAAATATCTCAGGCCTTCCCTATAAGACATAACCAGAACTCAACATTTACCGATCGATGTTATATATACTTAGCTTTGATTAAAACCGTTCTTTGTTATTTAATATAATCCTCTTGAATTTATTTCATTATTCACTTGTAGCTTCCGTCTTTCTCTCTGCATTCTGTTCGCTGGAGAGGCCGTACCCCAACATCTGAGTAAGTTGATAAAACTTCTCTGCTTTCTTCATCTTCATCGTAATCTTATATTCTTTAGCAAGGCATCTTATCCTCTCGACTGATTAGTGTAAAGGCATCTTATCCTCTCAACTGTTTAGTGTAAAGATATCTTATCCTCTCAACTGATTGGTGTAAAGGGATCTTATCATCTCAACTAATTAGTGTAAAGGCATCTTATCCTCTCAACTGATTGGTGTAAAGGTATCCTATCCCTCAACTGATTACACACTTAGAAAAAAAGGGTTCAAGTTTGCACCCTGAATGCAACACTGGTTGGGTGCGATCTTGCACCCTACATGAAAAAGGTGCAAAATGCCCCTTTTTGTTCTTGTTTGCACCCGGGAATGCCAGTTTACATCCTAAAGGTGCAACTTTGCACCTTTAAAGGGAGTACCCAATACTGAAACAATGTTAGTTCATTTAAAAGAGCATAATTTCATAAGAAGAAAATCATCTACCTAAAGTTTTTTAAAAAGTCGTGTTGCCTAGGAAACCCCAAATGTGGTAAGATTTCAGGATATTTTTGACACCTCAGCTGTGACCCAGTTTCAACTGGGTACCAACTTTGACGTCAAAATGACGTCAAAATGGGTACCATATCGCGCAATTCTAGCAAAATGCTCGCAGGGTATAATACATATTGCACAGTCTAGCGCGCAGCACAACTGCAGTGCGCGAAGCTGGGTACCCACTTTGACGTCATACCTCATACTCAATTTTTAGATCATGTAAATCATGTAAATGAAAAAGGTGCAAAAATGCACCTTTTTGTTCTTGTTTGCACCCGGATATGCCCGTATGCACACCTAAAAGGTGCAACTTTGCACCTTTAAGGGTGCAGAAATTTTTGCATTCAAAAGGGTGCAAATTTGCACCTTTTCCTAAGGGTGCAAAATGTAGCTAACTGCACCCTTAAAGTTGCAAAAAGCTTCTTAGGGTACAAAGTTGCACCCAAAAAGAAACTCCAAGTGTTGCATTGAAGGGTACAAAATTGTACCTTTTTTTCTTAATGTGTGCTATTCTGTTAAATGTTAACCCCCCTCCAAAAAAACCCCCAAAAAAACACAACGACAAAACAAAAAACCCGCACACACACGGCGCGAAGCTCATTTTTTGTCTTATTTCATTTGATAGCAAAACATGATTAATAGACTACGCATTACCGAATACATTCTGTCTATTAAAGTGGTATAGTAATAGAAACCTTTTCGTCAAAACTAGTAGATGGTTGATAGATGCTGGTTGCTATGAATTCAACAAGATATGAAATGATTTTAGATAATCAATATTCCAGAATACACAACCAATATAATTGGCATCTCCTTTGATATGATTTGATAAACGAGTTGGAATATATGGGTAATTTACCAGTAGGCCTGGCTACAATTTATCAGGGATACATGCACAACTAGAAAACCTACTTCGATTTTTTTTCTTCATGCTAAATAAAGTTTTATTCTTTCATCCAGATGTATCATATACACTCTCATCCACCGAGCAGACTCCGTCGAGATTTCTGTTATTAGTACAACTACGATCACCAATGCAGACTCTCTCAGCCAAGTTTGTAGAACTTTCAAAGAATACGGACTCTGTACTCATCACACTGGCTACATCTTAGTAAGTATGATAACGTAACAGAGTTATTAAACCAGACTCTGTACTCGATGATCACACTGGCTACATCTTAGTAAGTACGATAACGTAACGGGGTTAACCAGACTCTCCACTCATCACACGGGCTGCATCTTAGTAAAGTACGATAACCGGGTAACCTGGTTAACCAGACCCTCCACTCATCACACGGGCTGCATCTTAGTAAGTACGATAACGTAACGGGGTTAACCAGACCCTCCACTCATCACACGGCTGCATCTTAGTAAGTACGATAACGTAACAGTGTTAACCAGACCCTCCACTCATCACACGGGCTGCATCTTAGTAAGTAGGATAACGTAACGGGGGTAACCAGACCCTCCACTCATCACACGGGCTGCATCTTAGTAAGTACGATAACGTAACGGGGTTAACCAGACCCTCTACTCATCACACTGGCTGCATCTTAGTAAGTACGACAACGTAACGGGGTTAACCAGACCCTCCACTCATCACACGGGCTGCATCTTAGTAAGTACGACAACGTAACGGGGTTAACCAGACCCTCCACTCATCACACGGGCTGCATCTTAGTAGGATAACGAACGGGGTAATATGGTTAACCAGACCCTCCACTCATCACACGGGCTGCATCTTAGTAAGTACGATAACGTAACGGGGTTAACCAGACCTCCACTCATCACACGGGCTGCATCTTAGTAAGTACGATAACTTAACGGGGTTAACCTGGTTAACCGAACCTCCACTCATCACACGGGCTGCATCTTAGTAAGTAGGATAACGTAACGGGGTTAACCAGACCCTCCACTCATCACACGGGCTGCATCTTAGTAAGTACGATAACTTAACGGGTTAACTGGTTAACCAGACCCTCCACTCATCACACGGGCTGCATCTTAGTAAGTAGGATAACGTAACGGGGTAACCAGACCCTCCACTCATCACACGGGCTGCATCTTAGTAAGTAGGATAACGTAACGGGGTTAACCAGACCCTCCACTCATCACACGGGCTGCATCTTAGTAAGTAGGATAACGTAACGGGGTTAAACGGACCTCCACTCATCACACGGGCTGCATCTTAGTAAGTACGATAACGTAAAACAGGTTAACCAGACCCTCCACTCATCACACGGGCTGCATCTTAGTAAGTACGATAACGTAACAGGGTTAACCAGACCCTCCACTCATCACACGGGCTGCATCTTAGTAAGTAGGATAACGTAAAGGGTTAACCAGACCCCCACTCATCACACGGGCTGCATCTTAGTAAGTACGATAACGTAACAGGGTTAACCAGACTCTCCACTCATCACACGGGCTGCATCTTAGTAAGTACGATAACGTAACGAGGGTTAACCAGACTCTCCACTCATCACACGGGCTGCATCTTAGTAAGTACGATAACGTAACGGGGTTAACCAGACCTCTCTACTCATCACACTGGCTGCATCTTAGTAAGTACGATAACGTAACGGGGTTAACCAGACCCTCTACTCATCACACGGGCTGCATCTTAGTAAGTACGACAACGTAACGGGGTTAACCAGACCCTCCAACTCATCACACGGGCTGCATCTTAGTAAGTATGACAACGTAACAGAGTTATTAAACCAGACTCTGTACTCGATCATCACACTGGCTGCATCTTAGTAAATATGACAACGTAACAGGCTAACCAGACCCTCTACTCATCACATTAACATGATTAGATGGTTATATTCTTCCTCCGTATGATTAAAGTATAACTGGACATCATTTTAACACAGTCTAAAAGACAGCTCTCCTTCTAAGGTGTCCTCCAGAGTCCTTCAGTAATAATGCCTTCATAATTGAGTTTATTTCCAAAAAGGCGCTATATGCACTTTGCTTGATTTCGAGTAAATCAAATATTTTTAGTTAATCCATTTTCCTTCTTCAATACATCAATCTTTCTCACATTTGGAAGTACCAAGATTAGACAGAAAAAGAAAGAATGAAAAAGCTCCTTCATGAGTTATAATTTGTTTCTAAAATTCTTATATTATTCACACCTGACATCCAATGTTGCGAAAAAGTGTATTTGCAAGAGGCGCTTAATTCTAGTTTGTTTCCAAAGGGCACTAAATGCGTATAATTTAAAAATGTAAAAAATTCTTTAAAATTGCTTCTCAGCCAAGATTTATTTCTTTTTCTTTTTTAGATGACTAATGAAATGTTTTTTGATGTTTCGAAGAAGGAAAATGGTTTGAATAAAAAATCCTTGATTTACGCAAAGTGGATTTAGCGCCTTTGAAAATAAAGGAATTTAGATTTAAACATTTTGAATAAACAATTTTTTCTTTACCCATTGTTCAAATTTTCTAATTAGTCTTATTCAAGCACATATGGTGCTAACATCCACTCGTGCTAAAATTTAGTTTCAGTGAAAAATAAATTTTAGCGTCTTTTTGAAATAAGCTTTCCAATTATTACTTCTTTCTTTTAATAATAATTGTGCGCGTTAGAAATGTTATTATTATTAGGTCTTTCTTGGTGGTAGTGATACATGTGTATATCAAACAACGTATCACTCACGAAAAAAAGTCATGATATTTACAAACATCTTGTCGAGCAAGCTAAATTCATATTTAACTCTACAGACATCATGGATTTTTACTTTACCATGTTTTCTGAGGGTTCCGTACGAGATACTATAGATGATGGTATATAAAGAGGTAAGGTACCTTATAGTAGGAGAACTGTCTTTGCTAAATCTAATTTATTGATGTCCTGGCAAGACACAGAGGACTTCAAACAATCATGAATGATAAAGGAAAAAAAGAACCCAGAAGATAGTATATGAAAACAGTTATATCATCTGTCTTTACTGTTACAGTGCTATTAATGCTGTGGTCAAGAATTGAGATAA